>CM018894.1:19201467-19203967 GCA_009663005.1 Actinidia chinensis | reverse complement strand
TGCAACAGCTTCGCTCGCATCTGTAAGGTTGTAAATAAATGCAGATGAAAAATCTTCTAAAAAGAAAAGTCGTGAAAAAAATTAGCAAAAAAGGGGTGCAACACGATGACTTCCCAGGGGGTCACTCATCCTAGTACGACTCAATCGCCCGTATTCGTAAAGATAAAAAATAAATAAGAATGAAAAATATTCTAAAAAAAAGGTGTGAAGAATAATCGGCCAAAAAAAAAGGTTGAAAACGAAGACTTTCCAAGGGTCATCCATTCTGGCACTAACCCGACTGGGCACGCTTAACTCCGGGGTGAATTCCACCTGGACGAATCCAGTCGCATCGCTCGCATCCGTAAGGTTGTAAACAAATGTGGATGAGAAATCTTCTAAAATGAAAAGCTGTGAGAAAAAATCGGCAAAAAAGAGGTGCAACATAAGGACTTCACAGGGGGTCACCAATCCTGGCATTGCACCCGATCGGATATGTTTAAATACGGGGTGAAGTACACTGGACCGGATCCAGCAGCTTCTCTCGCATCCGTAAGACTATAAACAAATGCAGATGAAAAATATTCTAAAAAAAAAAGGTGTGAAAAAAAATTGGAAAAAAATATTGAAAAACGAGGACTTCCTAAGGGGTCACCCATCCTGACATTGCACAAGATCGGACATGCTTAACTCCATGATGAAGTACACTAGACTGAATTCAGCAGTTCGCTCGCATCTGTAAGGCTGTAAACAAATGCAGATGGTAAATCTTCTAAAAAGAAATGCAGTGAAGAAAAATTGGTAAAAAATTAGTGCAACACTAGGACTTCCCAAGGGGTTACTCATTCTAGTATTGCTCCACCTCTCGCATCCGTAAAACTAAAAAATAAATTAAAAAATAAATATTCTAAAAAAAAAGGTGTGAAAAAAGGGCCCAAAAAAATATTAAAAAACGAGGGTGTCACCCATCCTGGTACTGCACCAGACCAGAGACACTAAACTCCATGATGAAGTACACCAGACCGAATTTAGCCGCTTCGCTTGCATCTGTAATGCTGTAAACAAATGCAGATGGTAAATCTTTTAAAAAAAATGTCGTGAAGAAAAATTGACAAAAAATGGGGACAATACGAGGACTTCCCAGGGGTCACATATCCTAGTATTGCTCCATTGCCTGCATCCCTAAAGCTAAAAAATAAATAAAAAGAAGAAATATTCTTAAAATAAAAATATATAATAAAAAATCGGCCAAAAAAAATATAAAAATCGAGGACTTTCCAATGGGTCACCCATCCTGGCACTGCAACCGATCGGACACGCTTAACTCCATGATGAAGTACATTGGACCGAATTCAGTAGCTATGATCGTATCTGTAAGGCTGTAAACAATTGCGGATGGTAAATCTTCTAAAAAGAAAAGCCGTAAAGAAAAATTGACAAAAAATAGGTGTAACATGAGGACTTCCCAGGGGATCACTCATCCTAGTAATGCTCCATAATCCGCATCCGTAAAACTAAAAAAGAAATAAAAAAAGAAATATTCATAAAATAAAAAGGTGTGATGAAAAATCGGCAAAAAAAGGATGAAAATTGAGGACTTCCCAGGGGGTCACTCATCTTGGCACTGCCCTCGACCAGGCATGTTTAACTTTAGGGTGAAATACACCAGGCCGAATCCAGCCGCTTTGCTTGCATTCGTAAGGCTGCAAACAAATGCAGATGAGAAATCTTCTAAAAAGTAAAGCCATGAAGAAAAAATGGCAAAAAAATGGTGCAACACGAGGACTTCCCAGGGGTTTACTCATCCTAGTATTGCTCCATCGCCTGCATCCGTAAAGTTAAAAAATAAATAAAAATAAAAAATATTCTAGAAAGAAAAAGATGTGAAGAAAATTCGGACAAAAAATAGTGGAAAACAAGGACTTTCCAGGGGGTCACCCATCCTGGCATTGCACCCGACCGAGTTAGCACACGACTGAGCACGCTTAACTCTATGATGAAGTACACCGAACCGAATTCTGCCGCTTCGCTCGCATCTGTATGGCTGTAAACAAATGCGGATGGTAAATCTTCTAAAAAGAAAAGCCGTGAAGAAAAATTGGCAAAAAATAGATGCAACACGAGGACTTCCCAAGGGTCACCCATCCTAGTACTGCTCAATCACTCGCATCTATAAAAATAAAAAAGAAATAAAAAAAAATATTCTTAAAATAAAAAGATGTGAAGACAAATCGGTTAAAAAATGGTAGAAAACGAGGGCTTCCCAGGGTGTCACCCATCCTATCACTACACATGACTGGGCATGCTTAACTCCATGGTAAAGTACGTCGCGCCGAATCCAACCGTTTCGCTTGCATCCGTAAGTCTATAAACAAATGCGGATGAAAAATCTTCTAAAATGACAAAAAATAGTGGAAAACAAGGACTTCCCAGGGGGTCACCCATCCTGGCATTGCACTCGACCGAGTTAGCACACGACTGAGCACGCTTAACTCTATGATGAAGTACACCGAACCGAATT
>CM018894.1:19058967-19063967 GCA_009663005.1 Actinidia chinensis | reverse complement strand
CTCCTTATCTCACACCCTTATCCACTCATTCTAAAAAGTATCCAAACAACGTTTAATTATCTCCTCCCAAATTATCATACCCCCTCTAAAATTTATCTCCCTCTAAAAATTATCCCCTTCCCATATCCTCCAGTCAAAACAGCCATAAGGATAATAGTTTAAAGGGCAAATTAGAGAGAGAGAAACGTTTGGATTTGACTTCAGTGACAAAATAAATTTTATAATTTTAATTATAACAAATTAAATTGTATAATTTTAATTCAATCACAATTAAAGTCATCTATCAATTTCCATTCATAATCAGTTGGTTCCTGAAAAAAAAATAGAAAATGACATCGTTTAATGTTTTCACCCCTTTAAGGCTCACTTGATCAAACTAAGGCTTATTTTCAAATAAAATTCTAAAAATAAGTATTAATTTGCTTGAAAATAAGGTTTAACTGTATCGGTTAAGGTTTTAAAAAGAGAAAAAATGTCGAATCATATCAGTTTTTAAGATTTTTGGCGAGAACTTGTTGATTTTGTTATCCTTGTCTTTAATTGTGACCAGATTAAAACTTCCTGTTCAATTATCATAATTAAAAATATATAATTTATTTTTTTACTAAGTTCAAATAGGATTTTTTTTTTTTTTTTGGCTGTTAAAGCTTCCTAGTTACAAAACATATTTTCTTGACTCGGTTAAAATAATTATCCTATTTGTCAAAAGACTAAACGTTGACTTTGAAAATATGACACCGCGCAGCCGCTGGCAGCGCAATCTAGGATTTGAACACGTGACATGCGCGTGTCATCAGGCACTTACGATTTGACGGAGGAAATCGCACGAGCTTCGCCTACTTTTCTAAGATATTTTTAGTGACTTTGGTTTGGAATTTTCATATTTGAAGTGATTTTTTTTATATTGTTTGATCAAATTTAATTTTTTTATGAGAAAAATCTGAAAATTTTAAGATTTTGTTCAATTAAAAAAAATCTACATAAGATAAAAATAATAATTAATTTATCGAGTAAAAATGAATTTATTTGTTTTCGGTGAACTTATTTAAAATTAAATAAAAAAATTATATTTAAAATTATTCTCGTCAAGAAGAACTGAAAAATATATAAAATTCTGATCAAATAATTAAAAAATTTAATTAAAAAAATTAAAAATTAAAAATCAAATAATTAAAAGATCTTAAATAAAACTAGGTCAAACTAGGTTACCCCTAGTGTTTACATTCCTAATTTTTCCCCTCACTACTCTCTCACCAAAACCCTAACCCTATAGAAGTTGTTCATATTCTTGATACAAGAATTTTCTAAACGTACTGAAGACTTCTACCAGCAAACTACTAGCTAGGGACAACAACCAGTAAAAATTAGATCGAGGAACCCCACTCCATACTCATATTCGCATAAAAAATCATCGTCGCATGTGCCCCAAACCCGGTTAACCATCCCCAAACCCACCAAGACCCTCAAAAAATAATCTCAAAACTTGTCCATTTGACCCGCATACTTATTTACCAGTCCTCTTTTGTATTATCAATCCCTAACACATTTTATCTTAGTTCCAACTGAATTTGCACATAACTAATTTGAAACATTAAAAAATTTGTTAGAATTAACAAAACTGTGCTTTAAGCTACATTTATTTTGTCAAATAACACATATTTTTAAGCTATTGAAATTTTTTTTATTTTGCTATTGAAATTCAAATGATGAATTTAAATTTTTTAATCTACTTGTCATCCAAAGATACTCTATAAATTTAGAACATTCCTAAAATTTAAATCCACGTTACACGTACCCTACCGAAGCCTTAGAGTCGGATAGGCAGAGAGTCTTTTTTTTTTGGCCATCCCTACTCTTGACAACAAAACACCACATGCTTCTCCCAAGTAGAATGTCAAAGGATAAAATGAGAGTGGATATAAAAAGTTCCCCGTTCATTTTATTTGGCAAATTGCAATCCCCTCTATGTGGGTGGATATTGAAGAGTAGAAAATCGGGATTTATTTTGGAGAGAGCGTCATCAGTGTACCCACTCGCATCGTCTCTACTCTTGTGCAATCCTCATACAATGGATTCTGTTATAAAAATGGAGTCACCACTTAGTTTTTAATAGAACTAAGAACTGTGGTTTGGTTTTGATAATAAAAATTTTGGATTCGGAAGTTAAGGTACGAAAGGAGAAGGAGTTAGACAATCCCTTTAGCCCTGTCGAAGATGCGCTCTATTAACACTTTGAGAATTTTTCTTAACTTGGTCAATTAGTCTTATTCCAATTTATTAGCCTTTATTTAGCGAGAAAAAATGATAATGCATAATAATTTGCAACTAATTCGCCATTTTTAAAATAATCGTCTAACCCAAACTTTTTTTTAAGTAAATATGAGAAAAGAAGACAAAACAATAGGTAAAAACTGATTTTGAAAGCAAAAATTAACAAAAGAACTAAACAGGAATTGAAAATAAAGAAAACAGAGAAGATTGTGTATTCAGAAGTGGCGATCGCCACTTTGAACACTTTTTTTAACAAGCACTACATATGAACTGCCGGTCGCCACTGCAGTTGTGGATAAGAATTTTTCAGAGGCGAGATTTGATAGAAAAACTTTTGAAATCGATGTTTTAAATTTTTTTTAAGGATTAACAGAAATTAATGATGTTTTGAAAATTAATTTTGAAAAGATTTAAACAAAGAAACTCTATAATTCTTTTAAAATGGGTAATTAGAAGCAAATATGCCAAGTATTTGAGGGTTAAAAAGAGTTCAACACCTCTTTGCCTCGAAAATCCTAAAGATGAGCTTTAGACTTTCAAATGGTCACCAATATTGAGCTCCATCTTCCGATATTCCAAGTATTTTTTTAAAAAAATAACAAGTGTATATGTGTGTGTGAGAAGAGAGGATGTAGGTATATATGAGAGTATATTAGTGTGTGGAGTGATTTTACAAGAGTTTAGTGACTATTTTTTTTTTAATCCCCTTTTCTTGAAAATATTTTTTCTCTATTTATAGGCCAAGAGTCTTGGACTCAAAACATAAAGTAACCTTAAAATAATGAATTATAACGTATTTATGACATCACACACATACTATTTTAGTTTTGAAAATACATGGTATCCAAATAATTACTGAAAAATGGCGATCGCTTGTCTAGAAAGGGCAATCACCACTTTTGAGCTGGCGATGACGATTACAGTTTGGGGAGTTTTAAATTGGCAATTGTCATTTAAAAGTGGCATCGTGCCTTCTAAATAGACGATCTCAATTTCCCTATTTTATCCCAATTCGAAAATCCGCTATCGGCCATAATATTTTGAAATCATGCAATTAAATCATCAAAAAACTAGTTTGCGTCATTTTTGATCATCTAAAACCTCGAAAATGGTGGTGATTTTTGTCAAGATGATGACTAACTTTTTATAATATTTGAGGAGCATGGTTGAAATCTTGCTCATGTTGTCATCATCAAAAACAAGCTCTCATGAGGTTTACTTTAACATAGATTCCCCCTGACATTTTAGAACGCATTGACCTCTCACCTCCCTTGAGTAGGTCGGTTAATTGTATTAACTGGAATTGTAAAATTACTTAAATATCCTTTTATCTTATGATGATATTACTTCCCTACCCTTTTGGTACCCTTCTATAGTGCTCTCTCCCCCTCCCTTTCTCTCACCAATCTCTATCTAGATTTGAGGACAAAAAAAGACAAAAAGAGAACAAAAAAGAAAAAAGAGATGAAGTTTTTTTTTTAATGGTGTGTTCACTATTTTTGATGGAGAAGAAGATGAAGATGTGGAAGAAAAAGAAGCCATTTTCATCATTTTTGATGATTTCCCCCCTAAAATTGATAGAACCTAACATAACAAAAAATAAACAAAAACCAGATGAAGTTAATTAAACACTAATTGGGTCTCTCTCTCTCTAATTAAACAACACGGTTTAAATTGGGTCACTAATATACCAAAATCCTAATTGACTTATAAAACCCCTAATTAATAGAAGCACCAAATGTCTCTCTCTCACCAGAATCCTAATTGATTGATAAAACCCATAACTAATAGAAGCAACCCCCCCCCCCACCCCCCACCACTCTCTCTCTGTGTGTAAATTTGGGTAACTAATTTCCAAATCCCAATTGATTGATAAAAAATCTAACTAATTGAAGCCCTTTCATATAATCTTCCCCCTGTGTGTGTACAGGGGTTAAATTGGTCATTCGTTGACCAAATCTGTTCAACAATCCTAAGAGGCTTCCGTTTGGGTAGTGCTAAAAGCCAAGCTTTTTTTAGCTTGCTACCAAAAAAGCCTAAGAATTTTTTGATTGTTTTTTTTTTTTTGCCTTTTGGGGTTGTATTTACCTAAAACTAAGGCAAAAAAAAAAAAAAGCCAAAAAGAAAACAAAAAAAAAGCAACTCTGGTTGGCTTTTTTACTTATTTTAAGCCAAAAAATTAGGAAAAAAGCTGATGCCAAACGGGCCCTAAGTAATAGAAGGACCCTCTCCTCTCTCGATCAAATAAGGCACCATATATAAGACCATAGCGTTAAAATTGGGTCACTAATTGGCCAAAATCCTAATTGATTCATCAAAAACTATTTAAGCTCCTAATATCTCATCTCTATATATTATAACGGGCCGTTTGACTGGCGGATATGGGAGGGTGATAAATATTTAAAGGGGATAAATTTTAGAAGGATTAACTTTTGGAAGGGGGATAACTTTTAATTTTGTTTGGATCTTTTTAGAATGGGTGGATAAGGGTGGGGATAAGGAGAAAATATATAGAGAGAAACAAAATATAAAATATTTAGATATTAAAAAAAATATATTTTGTTTATATAGATATATATATATAAAATAAAATATACATTTTTTTCTCTTTATATTATTTTTTTTCTTATCCCTCACCCCCTTATCCCCCGATACTTTTAGTTTAGGGTCTAGGCCAGCCCAAAAATTATCCGCCTTTATCCACCTGCTGGGGAAAAATTATCCGGGGC
>CM018894.1:18911467-18916467 GCA_009663005.1 Actinidia chinensis | reverse complement strand
TCTAAATTTGGAATTGGTTTAGCCTCGTTTAATAAGATGTGGGATAGAATTGATAGGATTAGTAATGAAGACTTGGGATTAAGATTGTGATTGATAATGAGTAGGGATTAGTAATGAGGGTAAATAGTCGACCGGGGTGTTGGTTTGCACGGGATTATTAGACAGTGAAATTAGTAAATATAAGATTAATGTAGTCAATAGTGTCCAAAAATTCCATTAAAAAAATTTCAGGAAAATTTCATATTTTACCCTTTAATTATATAAAGATGACCAAATATAATGATAATTTTGTCAATTTAAACCCATAGAGTAGGATGCGGATTGTTAAATACCACGGGGGGCGTGATATAACAATACTTCGAATTGGTGTTATTATAGGTCCGACCGGACTATTAGTACGGGCATTTAGCGAACACGGCCTCCTAATAAAATAGAACCCATCCTTTCATTAAGGTCTATCAAATTCTAATTTAGCAATTAAATCTTATTTTATGGTAAAAAATAAATAAATTATATATTTTTTCGTTATGGTTAAACCATAAACTCTGCGTTTTAACCTATATATAACTAATGAAACAAACATTTTTTTAGATTAAGAAAATTTTAATGCGATATATAATTCTAAAATATCATACAAATTGGAATCTTGCTTATTTTTCATATAACAGTGAAAAGAAGACGTTTTATTTAAAGGAAAAAAATAGACTAGATAGAGTAATATAAGAATAAAAAATTTATTCTTAAAAACCAAAAAAATATGCTTCCTGAGCATTCATTGATTTTTTGGAATTAAATTGGTATACCAAGCAGGGGCGGAGCCACATTAGGGGAGCCAAAGTGGAGTGAGGCAATTAACTTTATTGAAAAAAAAAATTATATTATTTATTCTAATAAAATTTATCATAAATATAAATTTGACTGCACAAGAATTAGTAATTTGTCTAAAATTTTATAAATGATATAATTTTATAAATTCTGGCTCTTTTGACCCCATGGATATTCATTCTGGCTCCGTCCCTGTATGCAAGTGCAATTATGCTTTGATCCCCAGCAATAAAATTGGACTAACATATACTGATTATATGATAATTCAAAGTAACTTGTACTGAATTATTGAAAATGGGTTTGATTGTTCAAATTAAAACTTGATAGAACTTATTGGTAATTTTTTTTTAAAAAAAAAAGTACTATTGGTAGCCAAATTACAAAATGAACATATTGCCGATTTTGAATAGGGAAAGAAATGAGACTCTATTCTCGATCATTAAAATAAATTAGAAATAAATAACAGACAAATATTCATCAATTTAAAGAAGACCAGGATAAATTCAATTTAACTTTTCAATCTCTCAATAGATTATTTACTTTGTAGATAACTAGCTAAATACCCCTGATTACCTAATAGTTGTTTATTCCCATTTATTTTTTTGGTTTCAAGTTAGGGTCAGATTATATAGAGTTTATAGAAAGAGAGAATGTATATGTGCGCGCGCGCACACATATATAATAATATGAGAGAAAAATAGTAATGATTAGAGTCGTAGTGTGATGGCAACGGGAGGCAATTTGGATTGCGAGATGGCTAGTGAAGTTGAATGGTAGAGGTGTAGTGGAAACTTGGGTGGGGGTGTAGAATGTAACGGATATTTTTGTTCAATTTAACAAAATGAAGTTTTGACATTAAATTTTTATTAGATGTACTAATTTATTTATTTTTTTTTAAAAAAAGGAGGGGGATGGATATTTGGCCGAAGCTCCATTTTATAATATACAAAACATTGATTTTGGTTTTCAATTTAATATACACTCCAAACAAGAAGGTTCTAAAATTCCAAGAGGCGGAAAAAAGCTATCTAAGTAGGATGGCATTAGCAGATAATGATAAGAATCTTATCCCATGAAACGGGTAGTCCATCTGCCATATTTGTCAAAGAAGCCACTAAATTTGTTTATCTATTATTTCTATTATTTGCTTTCACTTGTATGACATACATATCAAATTCATGTTCTAAATACAGATCAAAAAAAAAATATGTAGGAGGGGAAACAAAAGAAGAAAAAAAAAGGGAAAAGATAGAAATAATGACAACGGGTCAGGTTTGGAGCGGGAGACTACTCCCCCAGACTCAATCCCGCTTAATAAATCATTCATCAAACCCACTCATACTCACTTAACCCCTTGCTTAACCCCGCAAAAAATAAACCCAGACCCTATTCAAATCCTATTAGGCCACTTTCTAAATTCGTCCCATTAGGGTTAGATAAGCACCTATCCACCGGTTTTGGTTTATTTGTAGCGTTAAAAGATAATGATACATTTTCTTCTTGGGTGCATAATTTAGGCGAAAAGAAGACTGGTTCAGACATTTTATGCCCATTTTGATAATCTGAATATTTTACATTGTAGATTCAAATGTGAAGATCAATACTGTACAAAATTACGTTAATTGGATATAATTTGATATACGTTCGGTATTGTTTTATAACTTAATAATTAAGTGCGACACACATGATTATAATCTATGGATCTTGATATAAATTGGATACCGATCAGTAGTAATATATCCTATTAATGTGATTTTTTATATTTATTAATTTTTCACTGAGCTCTAAATTTAAGACTTTGATCATCAAATGGCTGACTCAAATCGACTCAGTCCAATTATAGGACTGAGCAATTTAGTCCCAAAATAGAATAAGTAAAATTTACCTTTTCATTACAGGACCTGAAAAAGGGAAGCTCATAGGAATTTATACTATTTATTATATAAAACGTTTTTACATTATTAAATTTCTCATTAATTCTATAATTTGAACGATTTCGATCATTAAAATGGCTGAACTAAACCGTTTCATCCAATATGGACCTGACAATTTAGTCCAAAATGGAATAAAGTAAAATTTACTTTTGTACATGATAGAAAAGGGTAGCTCATAGGAATCTAAAATACTTTTATATAAAACGACTAATTGTGTTAAAAAAAGAGTTGATTAGGTAACTGACGACCCGTGATGGTCTGGCCATCAACACTTTCTCCGGCAAAATAAAGTTTCTTGTTCAAACAATAAAATTTATCGGTTGTGTATATATATATTTTTTTGAAGCTCACAAAACTGTATATTCATAATTCAAAATACAGTGTACAATCAAATTTATCTATTGTATATAATGGAAACAATGACGGTGATAATGATAAAACATAGTAAAAAAAAAACTTAATTTAAAATATAAATATAAAATTTATTTGTTCTTAAATGGTAGTGACAGTGCAGCACGCGTAGACGCATGGTAGTGACCAACATTAACATTCACGAGTTTTGTGAATTTTATTGAAGAATCAAGAGTAAATATCCCAAATAATTTTTCATGAAATTAGAAAATCTTACTCATAAACTACTTCCAGTTTCATGAACTTTTATACTTCAGCCCCGAAAACTTCTAAACTAATTGTTTCAAGTCATCTAAGCCACAAACATTTTGCATAATTTTCTGTATAAATTAACTAATGGAGTGGGTCTAGTGTGATGCACGCTATTACCAACTTATATTTGGGTTTTAGTGGCTCAGTTTTGGTAATGTTTAAAATCTAAGTTTTTTTTTAAGTTTGTTACAAAAAAGACAACTTTTTTTTGACTTTTTTGTTTTTGTGACTTTACTTTAACTAAAACTAAGCAAAAAAAAGCAAAAAAACAAAAAAAAAAACCACTCTTATTAACTTTTTTGCTTATTTTAAATAAAAAAACCAAAAAAGTCTAAAAAAACCTAGTGCCAAACGGTGCCTTAGAGTCTGAATGATGTGAAAAATAGCTTCCTTTTTCTTATTCCCATAAAAAAAATTATAATAACAAATGGGGTAAAACGAAAAACAATAAACAAATTAATCACACAAAATACAAAGATTACCAAAGGAGTTTCACCCTAGAAGAGGAAAATTCAATGAGCCAACGATATCCCGTAACTCTCATCCGAAAACCTACAGCCTCCTAGTAGTCATTGTTGGTAAAATTATTCGGCAAATACATAATTTTAAAGAATAATTTTTTATTAACAAAAAATAAATTACAAATTAAAAGGGTAAATATCACTGACCTCCCCTCTGCGTTTTATGATAAAAACAGGAACCTCCCTGAGTTAGAAATTACACTGACCTCCCCTGTAAGACTTTGGTCTGCCATTATTGCAAGTCAAAATAAATTACCATTTTGCCCCTCTCACTCACTCACCCAGCCCCCCCCAAGCACCCACCCCCAAGCACCCACCCACGTCCCCCTTTTTTTCAATTTTTTTTCAATTTGTTTAATTATTTTTTTAATCTATTTCTTTCTCATTTTATCAGTTTTATTTTTCTTTTGGGATAATAAAGCATGTTTTTTATTATATGTTTTTTTTAATTAATTATTTATTTTTGTATTAAACAAATAGTTATTACATAATAAAAAAAATTAAATAAATAAAAAAATTTAATTTTTGTTTATTATTTTTCATCAATTTTTTTTATTAATTTTTGTTATTAAAATAAAGAAGAAAAGAAAGAGATTAAATAAACTAAATAAAAAAAATTAAAAAAAATTAAATAAAATAAATAAATAAAACTAAATAAAAAAGAAAGAGATAGCAAAAAAATTTTTAACTATTTACAAAAATACACACCTAAATTGGTTGTCGAATTCACAACGTCGAACTGAAACTACAGTGATTTACGTGAATTTAGGTGTATTACAGTTCGACAAACCAATTTATATATATTTTTTATTTTTTATTTAGTTTTATTTATTTTTTTATTATTTTATTTATTTTTAATTTAAGTGGGAGTCATTATTTATAAAAATTAAAAAAAACTATAAAAAATTGAATCAATAAACAGCCATATTATATAAAAATAACAAAAATTTAAACCAAAAAAAATTAATAAAAAAAATAATAAACAAAAATCAATTTTTTTTATTTAATTTTGTTTATTAAGTAAAACTTTTTTTTTAATATAAAAAAAACAAAAATA
>CM018894.1:18723967-18726467 GCA_009663005.1 Actinidia chinensis | reverse complement strand
CAATTCAATTCATTCAAAACTTAGAATCAATCCAATCTGAAATTAAAAATAATAGTTTAATTCCAATTTAGAATAACGATTTTAGTAGATAAATTATTAAATGTTCTACTAAACAATCATGGATACGCACATATATGTCCATTATAATTGTTTTACAAAACAACTATATATATCCATAATAAAAATTCTACTAAACACCCCATACAGCAACCTTAGATGTCAAAAATAATTAATATGTTCATAAATTAATATAGGCATGAGTGAACAAAACTAAAAATTAGTAGCAAAAGTAATATAGTCCATGATCTTTTGTATTTAGAGTTATGACTTTTTGTTTCAATGAAAGAGTCTCATCAGATATAAAGTAATGATTTATTGTATTAAATGTATAAGAAAATATATTAATATTATTATGTCCGGTTCAGTTCGGGATTGGAACCGGTCACACAAATTCGTGAACCGGACCATCTGGATAGGTTTTCAAAATTTTAGAACCGAAACCAAATCAACTTCTCAAAAAATCATAACCAAATCGTCCAATTTAAATTAGACTAGATCAGTTTTTCGATTAC
This sequence comes from Actinidia chinensis, assembly GCA_009663005.1. Classification (NCBI taxonomy): domain Eukaryota; kingdom Viridiplantae; phylum Streptophyta; class Magnoliopsida; order Ericales; family Actinidiaceae; genus Actinidia; species Actinidia chinensis. The sequence goes on along the minus strand of CM018894.1, from coordinate 18,725,895 downwards.
ACCAAATTTTTGAACGACTCTAGTCCACGATTTTGAGTTAAGTGCCCGAATATGTAACATCCACTAAGGATATCCCCAAAAGGTTCAGCTCCGGGATCACCTCTATTGTAAAGCCATTTGTTTTTGAAAAAAAAAATCTACATTATATACTTCACTGTTTTGGATGGTTGTAATCCTCATCTGATTGCTAGAAATCCAATGCATGCTTATTAATCTAATGTTGAGATAATCTTATGCCAACATTTGAATTAATTCAGGATTCTTGACCAAATAATTTTTTTCTACAAAATGATTAGTGACCATTATTTCTAGTCTTTCTTAAGGATTAGCATGAAATTTAAGATTACCTCGGGAGATGGTGAAGAACAGATTCCTAATTAGTTAATGAATATGATTCCAATAAGATTATGTAACCAAGAATAACGCTCTTATTTCAGTCTGTTCCAAATGTAAGGATGTATTATTTTTGGAAAGTAACCGGTGTTTGTGGTAGCTTAAAAAGAGCTCCCTATGACTTTTATAAAACTGAAAGTCTACATGTGTCAGTATACTTAGGCTCCGTTTGGTAATATTTAAAAGTTAAATTTTTTTTATGCTTGCTATCAAAAAATTTAAGTTTTTTTGGTTTTTTTTTGCTTTTTTGCCTCTACTTTAGCTAAAAATAAATAAAAAAAATAAAAAAGTCAGCTCTAACTGACTTTTTTTGCTTATAAAATTAAAAAATTCAACTGAAAAGATGATACCAAACGGAGCCTACATGTGTCAGGATGCTTAATATGTGTAGGCTTTGCTTATTAGTTTATGTACCCAAAATATAAATAACCGAATTATCCAGATATAAGAGAATAGATGCTTTTAGTGCAACAAGCAAAACACACTCCTTAGGTACTCTAAAAGTTTAAGTTTATTATTTATATTATTTTTAATATGCCATCTCAGGTGTGACTGCATTTTATTATTTAAGGAGAAAAAACACGTACAAATATTTTAATTAGGTAGACGGTGATATTCAAACTCAAGATCTATACCCTCTAATACCATGTAAAAGTATTGACCACTAATTCATGTAAAACTTAAGCTGACAAAGAAAGATAAATAAATCTACTATTTATATTATTCTTAACACAGCCATATATGATACCACCTCATATAACTAATTTAGTAATTGCCTGTACCCACGGACACTATGCCAAAAAAAAAAGATCACCTCTTAGACGTACTCGTTAGAGTTTTACAACTTAAAAAAATAGATAAATATAAAGTCAGATAAGAGATATATTGATACAAAATGGAGAACAAATTAAAAAGTATAATAATTTTAAAAAAATATTGATAGTTTGGGAGAAATGAGAAGAAAAGTAATTTTAGGTTTATGGGTGTAAGTCCCACTAAAAAAATGATTCAATAGGTAAAATATATGTCCAGTTTTAGAAATTGTTTTTCATTGAACCACAATTTAAGTAAGCCCCATACCTTTAAAAATAAGGAAGTGATATTTTGGGGGGTGAAATATCAACCATTAAATTAACTCAAATGGATTTCAACCGTAGATAGTGGGAGATTGTTTAAAATATTCAAAATATGTTTGTCTTATATTATAATTTTTTTTGTCCTTATTATGATAAATTTATTTAAAAATTAATTTTTACTCTAATATTTTTATTTCAACCATTAGATAAATTAATTTTAATAAATATAAAAAATTATAATTAAAAAAATAGATGTGTGAAAATCATTTTCCTTTCTATTTGGAGTAATTTTTTTATCTACTTTGTTTTTCATATTTTATTATCTTTAGTGAATTATTTTTACCAATTAATCAACATTTTATATTTTTTTAATTTCTCTTGATAAAAAGAGACTAAAAATATAAAAATTTATTTAATTTAAGAGAAAGTTTACTAAAAATTTTAAAAAATATTTTTATC
>CM018894.1:18588967-18591467 GCA_009663005.1 Actinidia chinensis | reverse complement strand
TTGAAGTCTACATGCCCAAATCTATACTTCCTTGAGCAACAACTTCTGATGGTTGCTCCATGAAAAACTCCTTTCTTGGAGGTATCATGTAGGAAAGCATTCTTTGCCATGCAACTACACTAAGTGTCAAACAAAGAGTGCTTCTAAGGAAATAAAAAATAGTGGAGGGAGCAAAATGAGCATAAGAAATAATGTTGTGTAATAGGATGAATACATGGATTGGGAGCAGAGGGATAAAAGAAACAGAAGTGGTAAAGATACGAAGAAGGTTGGAGACAAATGAGCATAAGAACAAATTGCAATAGAATGGCACTACAAGCGCATTACCTTCGCACAAATGACATGCGGAAGAGAATCAAGATCAACAAGAGGGTCTGTGGTAAAGGTACAACCATGGATGCCAGAGGTGGAGGATCTAGTATCTATAATGTGGAAAAGTCTCATGAAATGGTGGTTGTAGGAGAAAAACACCTATAATGGTCGTGATGATGGAGAAGAGGACGGAGAAAGAGAGCAAGGAAAAACACAGAAGAAGGACACCAAATTCAAATGAGGTGGGGCAAACAAGGTCGTGATCATTGAAGTGATACCTGCACAGAAAAATGTTGAAAAAGGATAAGGGAGTAACAACATCCCTTTTGGCCCTCCAAGGGGGTACTTAAGGAAAACTACTGCTAGATTTAGGAAACAAGTTTGTCACTAGTAGGACCCCACATATGACATGACAGTACACTCAAAAAACCTTAGGAGGTAAAGAAAACACCATGCCCATAGGAATAACACATATGAGGAATATTTCCACCAAGAACTGTAATTGACATACTATTTCACAAGATAACAACTATTTTAAGTATAGCATCGTGCTCCATTAAGGATTAGATGCTAAAAGTAAGAGCTCATGAAACTTATAGACAAATGTCTTAGCTTGCCTTAAACACCCCATTTTGTTGGGAGGGGAAGGAGATAATTTGTGTATTTTGTTGATCAATAATAAGAGGAGATTGTATTATACCAGATCATAAAAAAGTGGACAAAATAATAAGAAAATCTTCCCAAAGGCATTATCGGCGTGAGAAACACGGATAGACATATCAAATTTGAATATTTATCTTCACATGAATGAGCTGACGACTGCACATAATTCGGAGCTCTTTCATTCCGCCTCACCTGTGAATTTTTTGTTCTTCTTAACTTATATGATGATATTCATATGCGTGAACGACCACATGATTAATTTACCCAAAAAGATCGGCCCACATACCCCCTACTTCGACGTGCTCTTTCCCGCTCAGACGTCATATAAGATAAATATGGAACTAAGCTTGAGGAAGATTATTGATATGGGAACCAACTTTTGGCCTATTACTGCACCAAGTTACCATATGGGTAAGAAATAAGAATACAAATACACAAACTAATCTTAGGTTTCGTTGTATTCAACAAACAAATCCAAATTTGGGTATACTCAGCTCTCCAATTAGCATACTTTGGATTTGTGGAAAGATGGGGTTCTAAATAATGGAACTTCGTTGCCAAGAAGAAAAAACTTAAATAATGTGCATAGTTATTCCTATTAAGGGGTATGGAGGTAATAAATATGAAGTGGAGACCTTAACTACTGGCGTAATAGAGAGTAAGTCAGACGACCATAGCATACAATATCTTAGCATAGGTTTATCTTTGAGCAGATAGTCCCTAGGTAGCCATGGTTCCTTTGGTGGTTTTGTCTTGACTTTGTGACTCTCTTTTCTTTACGTACTTATTTACAAGAAAAAAACAATAAATGCTGTAGCCACAGTTCACATGGATTATAGTTTTAGTCGGCGTGACTAGGGTTATGGTGTGAAGTGACGGTGTAGGGTTAGGCTTTCAAAAGTTTATCATCAAAGAGACATCGGTCAGAGATAGACTTGAGTACGCTGCATCGTGATATGATGGTTGTTAGCTTTTGTTAGGGACCAGATGATTGGGTTTGGGACCAAATTGTCTCTCTCTTATTTCCTTTTTTGGAGGGAAAGAGAGAGAAGTACTTTTCATGATTCAAACTGAACTGGCATTGTACCATGTTAAACTGAAGGACAAGAGAAGATACGAGAGCCATGTATTAAGGGTGCTACTTAACACCAATAATATTGTTAATTAATGCATGAAGGCTGACACTACAACCGTTTCCGCGTGAATAAAATTTTAAGAACCCTTAGCGTACATTACTCTCCAAGGAAAAGTGAAAGGGTGGAAAAATCTAGGAACCTTAGGAATGTTTTGCCACAAGATGGTGATGTGTGACTATGTTTTTCATAGTTTGACCTCTAAATGCCGCAGTATGCACTACCTTCCATTAAAATAGATACGAATTATAATTTTACTTAGGCGGGTACCATTTTTGATATACTTCCGTGTAAAGCATTAAAATCTTCAATTTTTTCTTTCTATTTTTCTGTTAGCGTTTACTAGCATATGTGGAAGGTCATTTACAGTAATATGTTCTTAAATTTTTTAG
>CM018894.1:18201467-18211467 GCA_009663005.1 Actinidia chinensis | reverse complement strand
GTATTAACGAAAAACTCAGGGGAGGCAGAGTCAGGGGTAATTCCTCCCATATTATTTTCTGTAACTAAAATTTCACTTTGCCCCTTCACTTTGCCTCAAATTTCTTTTGCCGACGCCAGTTTCAAATTGGGAGAGTCAAAACCCTACAATTTTAGTCAAGTTCCACTTTCTCCCTTATGTTAACTTGCACCTTCCGTCAACCAAATACTTGACAGAATGATGTTATGTGAGAGTCACCTGCCATTATTTAAGAGCATTTAATGGAAAAACACATCCTCCCCCTAAAATCACTTGGCTTCCTTCTAATTTAGCTAGGGTCTTAGTCTTACTAACCACTATCTTAAAGATTACAAAATAACAAAAAAAATCGATTTACGATGTACATTTCACATTTTTTATGTTTTTTAATATAATTTTTTCACCTTTTCTATACCTATCGACAGTTTTTAAGGCGATTTTATAACATTTTCCTTTAGGTAAAGTCTTTAGTCAAACATAACTAAGGGAGAAGTGATATACACTCCATATTTGGATAGTATCTTTTGCACCTTATTAAACGTGATGTTTTTAATTTGATCCCTTAAATAAAATAATGAGATAATAAGGACAATTTGAACAACCGATTTTAAATTAGTTATAATTTTGTGTGGCATGAAGTTACTAATAATAGTTTTTTTTATTTTTTATAATGATTTGTGATTTATTTTATAAGATCATATAACACATTTCTATTAACATATTCTATTTATTACGTGGGGTCTAATATGTCAGTACTTTTATTATATATTTTAATAAAAAATAAATATTATAAATGATTATAGATATTGTTATGAATTAAAGTGGATTTCACGTACTAATTATCATTGGATTCACCTATTTATTTTAGTGGGATCCAATTAAGAAGTAGTTGTCAGTGCTTTTTTGATAACAACAAAAATTAATTTTATGAGTTGTTTTGATAGCATTTATAAAAATTTGTGACTATTGTTATGGTTAACCACAAGTCAAATGAATGTGCTTGCTATAAATTGTAGAGCAAATTACAGTGATCTGCCCTAAGATTTGCTTTTAATACAATCTCCTCTTTTATATTCTGAAAATTACACTAACCTCCCCTGTCGGTGTGTATCCCTTAACGGATGAAAAGGTTTTAATTTACTTCAATACCCTCAGTTTGAAAACTGAATTTACTTTATTGTCCTCTTCGCATCCAATAAAAAAAACAAAAGAAAGAAAATGCCCCCAATCATCTTCCCCAAACCTTAAAACATCCCACCAAATTCACAATCCTTACCACAGATTAGTAGCGAATCAGAAGTCCCAAGTTTTGAAATCTCACTATATTTATAGAAAGATGAGCCACAATATCAAAGGCATAGAACTTTTAATTGGAAGGAAGCAATGGAAAATCCAGCCCCTTTCTTCTTCCTCTCTTCGTTAATCCTAGCTCTAAACTATTTACATCGTTACCACCACCCACCACTGGGCATCACTGCCATCATCTCTGGCCAACAATGCCTCTTTATTTCCTTGCTCTATCTTTTCCTCCCTCCATCACCAGGCTGTTGTCCCTGGCCATACCAATAAAATCAAATATAGATTCAGCCTCCAGGGGCAACACGGCAGGAAACAGTGGTAATTGATGGTGGGTGGGCATGGGACGACAACCGTGGTTGTTTGTGTGGACGATGGCCGTTGGTGCTAGAGAGAGCGAGAGCATCCGCGCAAAGAGAGACCACGTTCTCAAACCCAACATAATTAAGACACTCATCCGATACATCTTTTCGTTCATCCGATACATCTCGTCTTAAAAAGAAAAAGAGAAAGCTGCCAAATAATGATTCTTAAGACGCTCAACATCACACTAGGATCCAACCAACATAATTACGACGACCATCAACCTCAACTAAACGAGCCGCCTCATGACCTTGACACTTTCAAAGATTAAAATCCTCCACAGAACTCATAACAGGCGATGGAAGCAAACACGAGCATGTTATATTAGTCTATCAACTGAGGTTTTTTTTTTATCTTGTGAATAATTTTGGAGTTTCAGTAGTAGGGGCTATAACGCATAGGCAGTCTGAACCTAGGGACCTTCCTGCAACACAAAGTACACCCAAAGGATCAACGAACAGGTTGAGAAGCGGGTACAGGGCAAGACCTAGTACGCACACCAAAGTTGTTCGAAAATAAATTCAAGGACAACAGAGAAGCATACCCATATCCATATGGCGGGTAGAAGTAAGGTGGTGGCACATATGCACTCCTGGATGGGAAACCCATATATGGGTTGGGGCGCCGTGGACGGAACTGCTTCAGCCCAGGAATATTAGTTCGCTTCGCAGATACCTGAAATAATATCGAAAAGCTCGCAATTGTTTAAAAAATAAAAGAAATAGAACAAAAGATTACGCAACCAAAGTGTAACATTGTGCATTGGGGAAGGTTCTTAATAAAAAGAAGTCAATTACGTGGGAAATTGTATTTTTTGACCTTCAATTGGCGGCCATGAAGTTCAGATTCATTTAGAAGCAGAGCTTCTTGAACAGCTTCTGGTTCAAGGAATTCCACATAGGCATACCCCTTTGGTTGGCCGAACTTGGTAGTCCGAATAGTGACTCTATTCACTGTTCCACATGACTGAAAATGTTGATGCACCTCCTCAGGTGTACATGAATAATCCACCTTCAAAACAAGTTTTAAACCATCAATGATCAGTCGTCTCGAAAAAGAAATCAATCAGAATAAGATAACAATGGGCTGAGGAAGAATATAACAAGACCAGAGATTAACATGGGAATCGATCATAATGCTGGTATCTGTAAATCATATCAAATAATGGAAGAAAATAAAGTTGAAAACTACAATGTTTGCAATTGTGCTCTTAATCCATTACTAATGTAAGAAATCCATAACACTGCTATGGTGGTAGGAAAAAAGAGATGAAGAATAGATGATTAATTAATGGTTTCCCTCGACAATTGATGAGCATGACATGACAAAACATGGAGTATCAATAAAGCCCCCAACAAGATAAGTCTGGCAATGATACAACACTTTCCACAAGCCCCCTTGATCAGTGATTCTGGGCCCAAGACTCCGGGTGAAAATGGTAACGATTTCACAGTTTTGTAGATAAAACAAAATGAATATGCACGTTGCTGCAATCTCGTATCAACATCCTTCAGTGTGAATTCAGATTTTTATTGTTGAGCGAACAGGCTGCAGGACAACCAAGAAAGAGGAAAAAGGGGATCCTCTAAGTAAGGAGATTAATGATTCAATGCAAAATATTCCAAGTCATCCCCGTAAAACTAAAACCAATTTGAACTGTTCAAATCGGAACCCACGGGAAACTGAAAGAATATCTCCCAAAACTTTAAATGCCATGAAAGGAGGCACTCTATACATCTGGTTTCTTCATATCTACCGCCTCATGAATGATTTGTTCAAAATTTCACCTACACCTCCAAATGCTGTGAATTTCTTTGATGGCCCTTTATATAAATAATAGAATAAATGAATACTTAAAAGTAGAAATAAAGTCCTAAACTTTCAAATGGTTGTGTCAACAAGTTAGGGTCACTCTGTGTTTAATGTTCATTGCCAGAGTAAAAAAGACAAATAAAAGCAGTAAAAAATTCCCTGCATATTCCTACCGTGTAAAGAAAATATTGTCAAAAGGGAGAGAAACAAAAGCAGATCAATAACCCCTGATTCATGAAGAACCCAGTACCTAGATGTCCTTGAAGCAATAATCACCAACACCAGCAGCACTCTGGCTCAGCAACTCAAACATCACAGAACCACAGCATGTCTCACCCTTTGAAGAACATTACTCATCCAACGTGATAGAATCTGGGTGAACCCCTTCTGCTCTTCCAACTTGAATTCCATCCCCCAAAAAACCAAAAAACCAAAAAATACTGTGCTCCATTATCATTTTTCTTACAGAAGCAACGTAGATAATTGGCCTCCACTGGTTCTTTAATTAGATCAACCTCCTTTTTTCTTTTCTCCAATGTTTCTACATTTTTTGAACATCCTAGTTATATTATTCTATTATTTTTATTATCTCTCTGTTTCTTTCACCTTGCTAAATTCTTGCAGGGAGCTATAAATTTATTTTCTCGTCCTCTAGTGCAAAAATTTTAAGGATCAAAATAACATCACATCCCAACAACAATTACTCAGAGAACTCGAGCAACGAGCATTGACCCTGCGATTGAGTCAAACATGTAAGTGAAACCAGAATTCTGGAACTAAAAACTACCACACAACATTTATCATGTGAAATGAATGATTGGTCAACAAAATGTTAAAGCCTATATTTTTCGACAAAATGCAGAATATGGGATTTCAGTTTCCAGCAAAACACCCATCAAAATGATTTTTATTTACTAAATGTCATTGTCACGTCATTCTTGTGTTGTTTTATGTATAAGTTTTCTATAACAATATCATTTTCCATCAAAATTTATTCAAACATGAAATCCAAATAAATAATCCTAACAATTATGTTAATAATTTCTAACACAATAAACAAATTATTTTGCTTCTTGGGCCAGCATTCGGCAGCCACAGATAAGGGACCATTTGCAAAACCAGCTTCTGATATCAAAGAGAATTCCGAGCCGCAGCGAGGCGGGACAAGCGTGAGAAGTGTGGGCCTACAAACATTAATTAGACAAATGAAACACCAATCCCAAGCCTTATAAGACGGCAGATTGGAAGGAGACCAAAACACACTTGCCGTTTTTATCATTGGTGATAGATATATATATCTATGTATCAACTCTCAAACCCTGAAAAAAAAACTGAACACCAAAGCTACAAGCACAACTGAAACACGAGTACTGACTAAATAGATTTGGTATGATGTTCAATGTTTATCCATTTAGCACAACATACCAAGGTGAAGTCAGCATTTTGGATTTTTGAGAGATAGAAGGAAAGAAGAAAACGATTGTCGATAAGGAAGGAGGAAGGGGGGACACCAAACCACGCTGGCCCCTTGTGTGTGCAAACTGCAAACTGACTAGGCTGTGCAAGGGCCAGGGTCACAACATACCACCTTATGTGGACACTGCAGCAACTGATGAGTTTCTATGTCATCCCGTCAATTTCTATCTATATTGAATGGAGATGATGGACATGGACACCAATTGGCATTGATTCGGTAATTCAGCAAGGATAGGAAATGGACTAGGTAACTGCATGCTATATATCTCAACATATGTACTCATTGACATATCTCTGTATAATTTTGATAAGTAATCATGGACATGTCTGTGTATTCGTAATATACAATAGGGGTATGCACATATAAATATCTCATCTTTTTCTAATGACAAGAACAAAATGTTGCCCTGACTTCTATCCTCTCTGCTCTGCATAAATACTGCAATGATTTCTCATCTCTCCCTATGACACGTAACTTCTTCCAGTAGCATGCTTCTCTCAAATACTGAAATACAGACAAATCTTAATAAGGACTAGCCCAACAAAGCCAGTCTCTAAAGGAGTCACAGAAATTCAGCCATAGCCTAAGATCAGTCCACTTCCATCACAAAGGAGAAGACAAGGAAATGTCCATACTTCAAGAAGTCTTTATTAGAACATATCAAAACAACCAAAGATACTACATTCAAATTGCTTAAATTCAATAATCAAATAAAATTATAGTGTGTTCTAGGTCCAAATTCAAGAACTATGGGTTTCAACAGAATCAAACTCCACCATACAAATTAATCAATAATATCCCTAAATTGTTTGCTTAAAAGAGACATCGGGAGGAAATGGACACCGTTTAGACTCCACCATCCCACGAAGGTGGCAACACATAATTGCTGATAGACCTTGATCCTGAGAGGCTTCTGTTCATAAAAAGAAGCCTAACTAGTGGTCTACAATATACTGGCATTTTATCATCCAAATAAAGAGGAAGACAAGGAAGAAAGCATTAGATAGTAAATTATACCCAGCAGTATGATGGTAAATTGATCAACAAAAAAATAACTGAAACTGTATGGACATGATCCAAAAAATTAAGCATGCAAAGAAGTTTGGCTTCAGCCTCTAAAGACATCTTGGAGATGTGCAAAAAATTATTCCATATCGTTAGTAATTTAGCATTGAGGTGCTGTCATGTGCTTAAGAGTCAAGTTACCGATACCCCTATCCGCCTATCCTGGATGTTATCTCAAGTCTAAGTAAAACTATTCTAATAATTTGCAATTAATTGGATGGTCAGCCATCAAACAATAAGATACACCTTCCAGTAAACAAACAGGTTACATCATGCTATCCACAACGGACAATAATTCCATGATAGCATCAAAACAAAAAAAAAATTAAACAAATTAATAGCACAAGGCAAATTTGAAAGCCCCAGGAGAAGCCAAATAGTGTCAGTGGCACCATGTCTGAAGGATCAAACCCACAAAAATCCTAGTGATCCTCACATAAATTTGGAAGTAAGGATTTCAAAATAGTCAGGACATATATCCTCAAAATTTTAAGGAGCAACAAAAGAATGCAAAGCAACTGCTATTTGGTGCCGGAAAAATCAAAGTCAATGCAAAAGGCTGCTTGCATTAGATGAGAAGCGTTACACCGTTACCCCTATGGCAAGGCATGAGCTGGCAAAACTTGTGTTTTTAAAAAAGAAACACTTGATTAAAAACATGTTAAACCAGAAGCAAAATGACAGGAAAACACAGATTTTAAATGAGAGACACAAGAATGTATGATACAACCCAGGATGAGAGAGAGAGAGAGAGAGAACATAGTCAAATAGAAATAAAATAATATATAACTTTCCTTTTCCAAGAACAAGAAACATATATACGCTAAAAGGACAAAAAACTAGCTTACCTAAGCACTGATAAAAATCCAACTATATTTGTGATGTCGTAAAATCCAACGATATATGTGCACGACTTCTGAACATATGAGATCCTAATAAGGTCATCTTTTTCCAGAAACCTGAGAATGTACTCATCATGCTTGGACATCGTAGATTCCGGCTTAATGACAAAAACATTTAAGAACAATGTCGATTTGAACACAAACTGCAAGTATTGCAATCACCTCAAATGCCTCTACAAGTCTTGGATCAATACACACATAAATCAATGTTAAAAATCTTGATTTCAAAGATGTCTCCCAATTGTTAGTACAACTTCAAGATATCGATTGCAATGGATTCCAAAAATATTTTCCCAATGTGTCCACGCATTGATATGGCAACAAGCATTTTAATCTCTGTGTTGCTCTAATTTCCCTGTGCTTCTTGTATACAACAAACCATCTTTAAAAAAGCACGTATTGCATCATAGAACGAAACAGGCCACAAGTAAAATTGCCTTAAGTTTTCACCACAGTAAATGCACAGATAAAATCACAAACTGACATCTCTCCACATCCAGCAATTTCCCCACTCTTTTTTTATTGTTGATAAGAAGAGAAAAAAAAACACAAGCAATACCATTATTGGTATAATAAGCATGCTATCAAAGTTAACCTAGAGAACTATATGCATCTCTGCCATGATTCATAGTCGCATAGTTCAAATCCAAATAAGATTTTCAGACATAGTATGGGTCCATTGGGTCACCAAAATGGGCCATGCAATAAAAGATAATAATCCACCCCAAAAAGTAAAGTAGCCATACTCAAAAGGAAAGAGCTCAAGCAGGCAACCACAAGCTTAAAACAGAAAAGAGGTCTCACATTGCCAACAAACACTGAACGAGAATCTAGTTCCTCCCTATTTGCCTGACTTGCTGCTGCAGCGGCAGGATCTGATATTTAAATGGAAAAAACAAGTGAATGGGTGAAGAAAAATGATATTACCATCACCATCATTATCATAGATAAAGAAGATTCCCGACTGCATGGTACATCCACCAATATAAGGTAACTGAATAGAGGGCTATCATCTTCATCCCTTCCTCACCAATATCAAACTCTAAGAAATAAAATTGTGAATAAAGGGCTATCACCTTCATCCCTTCCTCACCATTATCCAACTCTAACTAAGAAATAAAATTCACAGTTCGCACTAATTTGAAGTTCTACCTTAAGGTTGTATTTGGATTATGGATTTGTGGAGGGATTTATCTAGGAAAAAGAAAGTGGCAGGAAAACCTAGCATTTTCACTTCATTATTTTCTTATCTTTTCATTTATCTGACCCTCTATAAATCCATACACAAATTCATGATCCAAACATAACCTAAGCATTCTAAGCCCCGCTTCATTGAAACCTCAAAGAGCAGTTCTCAAACTTATTCAAAACCCATTTTTAGAAGCATGACATGCCATTCTCTCTCTCTCTCTCTGGGTGGATGGGTAGGTGGGTGCGCATGTGTACTAAATACTAATATTAAAAAGAGAACATATTTGGAATTTCTTTCTAAGCCTATGTACCTATTTTTTCATCGCCAAAATTTTCCTAAGAACTGGTTTTTTAATTTCACAAGAATCAAATAATGCAATATTTAGCTATCAAAAAATAAAAATAAAAAACAACTAATGCAATATTTCCTAAATTATTGCAATTTTTAATTTTATCTCTACTTCATCTCAACTGCTTTAATTCGATGGCGAATAATAAGGGTTTTTGTTTATAAGCTGTTCTTAACACACCAATCTGGTATGCACACCTTCTTGTGCGTATACACACTCACAAACCCTAAATAAACACATATATACATCAACAACACAGGATTATTTCAACGAAGAAAAACCTAGACAGAATGCTTCGAAACGCAAATATTGCAAAAACCCTCGAAGAAGAAACAAACCTTGGCGGCGAGCCCATTTCTTTCTCGACCCTTGGGCCTGCATTTCAATCAGAGCGGCGGCTTCGTCTAAATTCTCCTTCAACCTCTCTTATGTCATCCAATTCCTGCAAACTCACCAACAGAAGAAGAATTCAAAATTAAGTCTTCACAAATCATTGTAAATATTAACTCAAAATCGAAAGAGAAAAAAGGATTTGGGCAAAGAAATTAGGCAGAACCATGACAGCTCCGTCGTCTGTCCCCGCCATGTCGATGTCGCCGTCCATCTCTCCGTGTCTGTCTGTGCCGGTTTCTTCCCTGTGTCTGTCTGGGTGAGTGTGAGTGTGAGTGCGCGTGTGTATAAAATGACTACAATTTCTACACAAGAACAACTAAACCCATTGTTAGCGGTCATATTGCCTTTTAGGGTAGTTTCATAAGGTAATTTGCATGATTTTCTATTCACAGACCCCAGATATGGAAAGGGTGCTTCTCTTTGCACTTGTTTTGTGTGCAAATTTCTATTTTAATGATATAAGTAATTGATATTTTAAATTTTATCGATGAGATTAATATTATAAAAAATTATATTAATTGGATAAAAAATAGAGTTTATAATATAATTTATATCAAGATAAATTAATTTCATTGGGTGTCATTCATTATTAAGTTATAAAAAATACTGAGTGTTGTATATATTGATTATAATCCGATCAAATAATTTTTAAAAATAATAGCGCACTAAACAAAAAAAGAAACTTTACAAGTTTATAACCTTAAAAATTGATAACCTAACACCCACCAATCTTGTTATTTTATGTCTATAGGACTTTCATATTTATTTTCCCAATACACAAAATTAAGAGAAAAAAAAATATGTGTTCTTGGTCAAATTTAGCGCATTTGTTCAAATTTTCTTATAAAGCCTATCATATTTTTCAATTTATTATTATCTTTTATAATAAATACTAAAAAGTTTTTTAGTAATATATGAACATTTATTTTTGTAAGATAGAGTCTTTGATGACTAAAAATGACTCAAGTTCAATTGAGCCTCCATGCAAGACATACAGTTTTTGTTCATTTTTTGTGGGCCATGCTGTAATCATATTAATCAATAATTTAAAAAAATAGATTTTAATGGGTATTTTGAGCCGGTCCCACGTACCAAAAGGATATTGGTCTTTAAGTCCAAAATAAAAAATCGGC
>CM018894.1:18191467-18193967 GCA_009663005.1 Actinidia chinensis | reverse complement strand
CCTTATCATTATTAAAATGAAAGCTATGCAAAAAAGAAAAAATTTCTCGGATCGAGCATTATGTAAAATGCACCTACACTTTACACTCAATTTTCCTTTGCCCCTTCGTGTGAAATTCCACTTCTACCATTAAATTAGGTAAAATGCACCTCATGTGACGAGTTTCCGTCACAATTTTTAAATGGATGCTTAACAGAAGCCGCAAAATGATACTCAAAGTGTAAGGTTTTAATTGTACAAGTGAACGATTACAAAGTGAGTTTAGGTATAATGTAAAGGAGTGTAGTGTAATTTACCCTTTCTTTTTTTCTTTTCTTTTTCTTTTTGTAAGTGGTTAGATGAGGGCTGATGAGGACTCAATAAATTAACTTACCAGTTCTCGTCCCCCACCCCACCGTACCCTACGGACTAATTCAATTATAGCTTAATTATACTATAGTTACACATCAACGGTAATTCTCATGACAGCCTTGGGTTCATGTGAAATCACACTCCACTTCCTTGATTATTTGAAATCACACCAACACCCCTTATCCGCTAACATCATTTGACTCAATGGCAAGCGTACAGTAATATCCTTGTTTTATTATCAAATTTTCAAGTGAAAGGAGCCAAGCCACCACCTCACACCTTCCAACCATCTCTAGATTCCATTGATGCCGCCCACCGCCTCCTCCTTCCACTACTAATTCTCTCTTTTACCTTCCATACATGCATCTTTTAACAACACAATCCACCTACTACAAACCTCTTCACACCTGCAGCTCTTGGAGGATTAAGATGTTGATTTTGAAGAAGAAAAGGGTTGTGGGCAAGGAAAGAAAGGTGGTTTAGTGGAGAGTGTCGGCTTTCAATAGCGGTGGAAGTCGTGAAGGAAAATAAGGGTAAAATGGGCATATAGTTATATATTTTTGCTGACTTTAGTGATTTGTGTTAGGTCCATAGACGGTCAACTGACAATATTACCAAACTTTTACATAAAATCATAAAGGGAGTGTAATGTGATTTGAGAGAGTAAAAGGGGGTGACAGTGTGATTTCAATGGAGTCCAAGGGTGTTAATAAAATTTACCCTTACGTGAATCAGTGTAATGCTAAGATTTTTTTATATATATACCTCATCTTTCATGAACTAACCATCTTACAATTTTCTCTCACATATCATCCACCTGAGTACATACACCTTGTACCCTCCACCACCATTTTATTATGCCATGCCCTACTATCCACCACCACCGCCGCCACCGGCCATGGGACGTCCTTATTCGTACGGTGCATATTATCCTCCTCCGCCAACATACTACAATTATGTGTACATGCCGCCACCACCACCACCTGCGTCCCATAGGATTATGGCGACTGTTGGAAATCAAGATAATAGTTCTATGTTGAAACTTCAAACGCTATTATTTATGTATTTAAATGTTTGTACGTATTTGACCAACTTATAAAAGAGAGCTCGAATCTTTTAGATTGGAAAGTAATTTATCTGGATTTATCTTGCAAATCTACAAGCGCATTTATTGAGATCTGGATTTACATGAGAATACAAAGGAAAAGAGAACTACTCATCAAAAAATTGCAATCTTCAATGATAACCCCCACGTCTGAAAAGTCTTCCCCATCATTAGAGAGAGTTGCAATAATCCCTAGCAGTAATGTTTAGCAGTATGTTGTGGACACGTGGCACCCTAACTCAAAAACCCAAGCCCAAACCATCTAAAGCCCAAACCACCGTCGCCAACCTAGGCCCCCCGTCCCAAACCTAACCCAGGCCACCCTGCCATTTACGCCGTTAGAACCACCACCACCGCACCGGCCAGCACTACCCACGCCGCCACTGTACACGCTCGCGCGCACAGAACCAGAGAGAGAGAGAGAGAGAGAGAGAGAGATTGATGGTGAACCAGAACGCAGCCGCCGAATGCGCCGGTCGGTGGCGAAGTCGCTTTGTGTTTCGGAGGATGAAGACGCCTCCAATCCTCTCCAATACGGTCGTCCACGACGTCAGCATGGCAGGCATTACTATCGAATCTCAATGCCGATGCCGTTGGTGTGTCGATGTTGACGACGGTAGTCTCTATGGTGGTTGTCGCCCTCTCTCTCCCTCTGTTTCTGTGAGTGTATACTGGTGGTGGCGACAGCGCGGGGGAAGGGAGGTCTGGTCCAGGGAAGGGGAAGGGGAAGGGGAAGGGTTGGGTTTTGGATATTGGATTTTTTTGGGTCGGGTGTGAGTTTGTCTTTGGGTACCACGTGGCCAACTCCGTTACCGATTTGGACGGAGTTAAGATTGATTGAAAAAATATTAATAAGTTAAGGGCTAATGTGACAAAATTCTTCGTTTAAGGGCCAAAGTGGGAATGGGTCAATACTTCAAGGGGCGAAGTGTAGTTAACCCTAATTGATTTTGTCCCTAATTTTTATATAGGATTAATTATACTTTACTCCTTAAAGTATCACAGTTGTCCCAATATAGCTATCAAACAAATGATTTTCTCATA
>CM018894.1:18148967-18151467 GCA_009663005.1 Actinidia chinensis | reverse complement strand
CTATTTATTTGAAAACTACTCTATTTTATTTTTTATCAATAAATATTTGTTTAAAAAAATAGATCTAAATTGTTTAATTTTTAAGAGCGTACTTAAAAAATAAATATTTGTTATCAGAATCCATTACAAAAATAAGGGCAATCTTGAGAAAACTATGAAAGCTAAAAAATAAGGGTAATCTTATCATTTTTGTCAATAACTTAGTTCTAAAGAGAATTTTAATAATAGCTTTAAAAAAAGAAAAGGTCAATGTTATTTTAAATAATACATGTATTTGTTATAAACTTACCCGAAAATGGGCCTTGCAAATTTGATGAGCCCATGTAAATTTCCCAGCCTAGCCCATAATAAGAGCTGCAAATTTGAGTAGCCCAAGTAAATTTCATAGCCTGGAAGGCCCACAATAAGAACTTTACGGGACTACGAGAGAGCACAGAATGGCCTGACTTGTCTGCGGTCCAAATTTGGACTACACCGGTACAATTTAAGTATTTTGGATTCTGTTTGAATTCGTTATAATGATCTAATTGTTCATATTATAGACTTTATTATAGAATTAGTGCTATAAAAAATCACATTAATCGAACACAGTTGTAATATTCATTCACTACTGTGTAATAACTTAATAAATAAATGTGGCATATACCCATTTATCTTGTTATAAAAATAATTTTGATCAACTATTGATCTGTATTCAATCAATTTAATTTTTTTATAGTATTAAAGTTCTCGATAAGGTTTACAATAAAACGGTTTGGATTATCAAAATTGACCAAAAATACTTAAACTGTACCAGTGCAATCCACTGCATAATGGACCGCAGACAAGCGTGGTCCAAAGTAGAACAGGTGGAACGAGAAACTGAACCAGAGTAATTAGTCCGATTCCATAATTTTAATGGTTCGGTTCCAATTTTCAATTAAAAAATTGAACTATACGATTGGTTTCGATTCTAGTTATTTGTTCTAGAACCGGTGATAGAAGGGCTATATTAAGTCTAGAAAATGAGATTCAAAATATAATTTTGGGTATATTTCATTGACCTCCTAGAAGTTCTAAGAAATACAACCACCTCTTATATAATTTTTGAAATAGTACCGATTTTTCTTACTTTTGAAATTATTGTCAAGATTTCTCATAGAGATAATTTTTTAAAAAAAATAACAATATTGTCCTTATATTTTAGGCTTTCAAATTAATTTTCTCAATACACCAATTAAAATAAATGAACATTTAAAAAAGATTGATAACAAAATTTATTTTTTATGTATGTTTAGATTGGGAGCACTTAAAAAAGTAAAATATTTAGATCAATATTTTTTTAAAATTTTTTATTGATAACAAAATTTAATTTCTTAAATAATTTTTGATTAAAGTATTTAAAAAGTAAACAATATAGTTCAATTAGTTTTAAAAAATATTTATCGATAAAAATTAAATATAGAGTAATTTATAATAATAAAATTTTAAAAAAAGAGAGAATATTTATTTATTTTAATGAGTGTATTGAGAAAAAAAATTAAAAAACCTTAAATCTAATAGTAACATTGTTATTTTTGCACAAAAAATAGTTTGAATGGGAAATCTTAGTAATAGTTTCAAAAGTAAAGAATGTCAGTATTATTTTTAAAACTACCAGTGAGGTGATTGTATTTTTCAGAAACTCCAGGAGAGCTCAGGAAAATTTATCCTATAATTTTTAATTTAAAAAGTGTATTTAAAGAGTTTAATTATTCATAACAACTCCAACCCAAAAATTAATTTTCATCTATATTTATAAAAATAATATATTCAAATCATATGATGTAAAATGATATTATTCATATATTTATCCACTTTCGTTAATTTAACATTTTAAAAGAAATAACTCAAATAATATTTAGATAATTTTATTTTATTAAAAATACATTTAAACTTGACCATTACACGGTTTAGTTGCTAATTTGTACAAGTAATCAACAATGTCAAATGGACATATGGCAAATACCAAGGTCAAAGATATGGTTTGAAATACAGAAATAGGATTAAACAAGAAATGTTAATTACTAGTTTATTCCTTATATGTATCGTATTATTTCACTTGGATCCTTATACAAAATAGTTTTCTACATTGGCCCTCAAACATACTGAATTATTAGCAATGTGGACATTATACTTGACAAAATTCAAGACCTAAGACCTAACCCACCCACCCAACCCCCGATCAAACTCTCAATCCCCAAACCTTTCTTCTCTCCAACTTCTGCTCCTACCCCTATCGATCAACCCAGTGACCGCCACTATTAAAATCAACTTCTTTTTAATTTGTCTCCATTACCACCTTAACTTAGATTCTTCTATATCTACCCCCACCCCCATTCCCAACGCCACCTATCCTATCTCATTTTCCCTTTTGCCTCTATCACAATCTTTCGACTCATCTACAACCCTTCAAACACTTGTCCTTAACACCCAATCACAAACGTCCACATCCATAAATACCCACCCACATAGAAAAAGA
>CM018894.1:18093967-18108967 GCA_009663005.1 Actinidia chinensis | reverse complement strand
TTGTTTTATATATATATTTTTTTAGATCTTGTAGTTTCGCAACCGAGTAATCAAATTCGTGCAAGATGGAAATATTATTCTGACTTCATCAACCGAGTAATCAAATTCGTGCAAGATGCTTGTTGCAGCCATGTTAAATCCAAGAGAATTGAATACCTCTCAGTACTATATGCCATCCAGAGTGATGTGGTATGTTCTTAGTGAGTATTGATTGCAAGTGTTAAGCTGAGAGTGCTTGTAAAAAAATGTGTTTGGGTGTATAACTTTGTAAATACATACATGTTGTATAATGAAAAGTTTTCTTACCCAATTGTGTGTCTCGCGTGTGTGGCGGATTCTCTGAAGCCCGAATGGTGAAGATTCACTTAGGTACACGTGTCGTCGTCTAAGTGCTCCGCCACGGTGCACAAGTAGTGCAAAAGTAGGATATCCAGTTTAGTTGTCCTTAAAACAAACTATAATATCACTACAAAAAAAATGGGCTTTTTCAGCGTTTTAAAAAACTTGGGCTAAGTCTGAAAATGCCACAAAAAGAGTTCTTGGAATTTCTCCAAACATTTCTTGGAAAAGACCACAGAAAACGAAAAGCCTGTGCCTGAATATTTTCTCAGGTTTTAAAAAACAATTGCCAATAAGATCGATGTTTGATTTATGGAGGAACATTTATACCCAAATTCTATTTGAAGGAATTTCAATATGAATATATGTAGTCCTTTGATTATTGCATAGAAAGTTCAAAAAAACTTGTGTATAAAAGATGATTGATTTTACGCTCTTACAGTTAGTAATCACTCTATATAAGGTCTAGCAAAGAAGGTACCAGTCTTATTATCTGCAACATTTTAAGTTAAGGAGGGGTAAAGATGCTCTCATGGGCGGAACTATCCAAGGGCTGACTTGGGCTGTAGCCTGGGGTAGTTCGGCCCGTTTTTAAGAATTTTCTCTCTATTTTATTATTTGTTTTGTGATTTGCAAATATAACAAGATTTTTTGTCTTAATTGTTTCGTTTGTTTTGGCTTTTGAGTTATTTTTATTTTCATTTTCAGTTCATAAATATATTTTTATTTTTTATTTTATTAATCTAAAAGACATCCGGTACTTGGATTAATTTTGCCTCGGTAGATGTATTTTGTAAAAATAAATATTTTATCTAGTTTTTATATATATCTAATCAAAATGAATTGAAAATATCTGATTTAATGATACTCCACTTTTTACTAAATTGCACTTTATTGCGGACTTCTTTATTAAAAAAACTAATAAAAAAAATACACCACAACTTAAAAGAAAATAATTTTTTTATTAGTTTTATAAAATTTTTACAAATAATAACTCCCACAATAAAAATTTTACATGCATATAATAAAAAAATTTATTTATTCAAAAAAAATAAAAAATATACAAAAAATACAAAAACTTAAGAAAAAAAAACAGAGAGAGAGGGGACAAACACTGTTACTCTGACAGGGGAGGTCAGTGTAAATTTTCAAACCAGTGGAGAGGTCAGTGTATTAAACGAAAACCTCAGGAGAGGTCAGTGTAATTTACCAAACTTTTACTACTGATTAATAGTAAAAAAACTTTCATCAGCGTTCATTAAAATAATAAAAAATTATTCTATGAAAACGGTCACATCGCCACTGCTAATGAATTCAGTTATAATATTGACTGGTGGAAGATGAAGGATAAATTATAGTAAACCCCTGATATTGTTTGCAAATTTGCAATACTAGTTTTGGGGACGTCAACCAACCACGTTGATCAGACCTCTGCACAAATTAAACAGAGTGGACCATGTATCAATTGTGTCTGTTCGTATATAAACTAGTAATTGCCTGTATTCACAAGTATTATGTAAAAAAAAATATTTTTTAAGCGTTTTCGTTAGAGTTTTATCAAATTTTATAAACCGTAAATATGACTGTGTTAAACATACAGAACTCAAAACCATCAAGGAAGAGTATTTATATGATCCGATCTTATCACATTTTCAGTAATCAAATGACAAAATATCACGTAAGAAAACTATCACAGTCTAGCTACAATTTCAGTTTTAGCCATAATTTTACTCTATATATTCCAGCTGCTCTTCTACATAATGATGAAAAAAATTTTAGTAACCCAAGCCGAGCATGTGCCTCCTCGAACAATAATTATAACTTGCGATAGCCTGGGTATGTGGACCCCAAATTCCAATTCTCCTTTTGTTCTCTTTCTCTCTCCTCCCAATAGCATCTCAATTTCCCAGGCGATAATCTTCCATTTGCCTGTTAACAATGGAAGAGAAAAAGGGAAAAATCATCAAGTCAGCAGAGAGAAAACGATTGCTGTGGAATTGGAAATTCTCCGAGTGTAAAACTCCAGATTTGACAGATCAAAAATTCCAAACAATGGGAAACGAAAACGAAATGTCATTTGCTTTGCGCATTGGGCGAGAGAGAGTTAGGAAAACGAAAACTAAAATGGACGAAAGGGAAAGGAAAAAATTGAAATGGAGAATGAGAGAGATGGTTAATTTATTAGGCATTAACCACCACCTGATGACTTTTCTTTTCGATCCGCTCGTAATCCATTTCTTTGGTTTTGCTCATTTCGTATATGGCAAGCTAGTCAGTCCCAGTAATGCCAGAGGCTACCCTTAGAACAAAATCAATGTTGTGTTTAAAATCAAACTAATCTCATCTATTAGGTAAGAAAGTAATATTTTTGGACGAAAAAAAATAATTTCAACTGAAATCTCAGTTATTGAATTAACTTAAATGAATTTCAACCGTAAATAACGAGAGATAGATTTAGAATTCAAATCTAGTTGTGATTTGTATTATAGATAATCGGCTTGGGAAAAAAGATGATAGTGATATGCTTGGTCGGTAGTAAGTAGAACAGTACGCGTGATCCATGGGTCCAATGACTCTACTTGTCCCCATTTTTTAATTTAGACTTCATCTTCTAGAACCTAGCTTGGGTTATAAGGAAAAAAGATTGATCGTAGATAAAAATAGTGACTGACAAGTTATTTTTGATGGTTTGACGCTACTTGACTGAGTTTGCAAGACAGTAGCAGTGTGAATGATCGCCCGGACCTGTTACGAGGACGACTCTCTGACAGTTAAGTTAGTGACCAGAAAAGAAGAGAGGAAAGAGAGAGCAAAAGAAGGGTCCTTGGCTCTGATCTTAAAGAGAGAATCAGAGAAAGAGAGAAGAGATAGTTTTATTTTTTTGCCCTTTTTTTTATTTGTGAGAAGAGAGTATCTATCATTGTCTATAGTATAACTCAGCACGTACGAGGACACACCGACTACCATATTAGCAAGTTTGCGTCTGACTCAATCATGCCCATAGGGTGTGATTGGCAGTGAGCCTATCACATCATCGGGGTTTGAGCTCAAGTATGCGGGTGGTAGAAGAAACTTTCGTGTCAGTTGTTGTAACCATTGACCCTAAAGATCACGCCGAG
This sequence comes from Actinidia chinensis, assembly GCA_009663005.1. NCBI lineage: Eukaryota > Viridiplantae > Streptophyta > Magnoliopsida > Ericales > Actinidiaceae > Actinidia > Actinidia chinensis. The sequence goes on along the minus strand of CM018894.1, from coordinate 18,105,509 downwards.
AAAGAAACTCCACCAGGACAAGCTTGCCGACCGAGCTATCAAGTAAAGATGCTAACTGAACTTGTTATTAAGCGACAGTCCGGCAGCACGCTTGCCCAAGTTCGGCCGAAAATGAAGAGCAATAGTTTTTATCTCTCACCCTAGTATTTGATGGGGAATTTAGAAAATTATTGTTCATTTAATTGGGATCAGGTTCATCTCAGACGAGTGTATATACCTAATTCCTAATTTTGATTTTTTATTCACAAAAAAAGGAACTTCATTTAAAAATTAAGAATTACATAGCATACAAAAATTGAAGAAATTTGAACATAATTGAAGTTCAAATTAGAAACCGAACATTAAACATGACACATTTTGGCTCCATTTGTTTTGCTGGAAAGAAATTGATTGGTTATAATGTAACTAGGCAAGAATGAGTTCGGAATGGAGTGAGATAGGAATGATAAATTTTACTCCAATATGTGCTTATGTGTAGGAATATTAGATGGCAGCTACCATAGTGATGGTGGCGAATATCGGTGGTGGGTTTGTTGGTCCTAGAATTTCTCCCGTAGTTTGCTAATTGTGTGTGATAAAATATTTTCATTGTTCTAATTTGTGTTTATTTTATTCTTGAGTGTTTGAGAATTTCAAATATGTGAATCTGCGCCAAACAATAGAATCTATAAAGTATTGGGTCAAACTGCAAGTTCAATAAGTAACATGGGCTAAAATGCAAGGACAAGCAAAAACAGGGTTTAAAAGTATAATTTTGGAACCGACTGGCAGTCCGGCAGTTCTCAATCAGTTCATTCTGTTGTAGCCCGCCCGCCCGCCCAATCCTCGGGCGGTTGTCTAGGGTCTCGACGTGCAAGAAACATAAAAAAAGGGTTTTTGGTTTTATAACCTAACAAGGAAGGGTTTTGCTTTCCTAAACTAACAAGCAAGGTCAGAGGGACGTTGGAGACAGTGGAGTCAATTGATTGAAAAAAAAATTACATTATTAATTTTTGTATAATTTAACATAAATATAATCTTGATCTCATAAAAATTAAAAATTGACTCTTAAAATATATTATAAATATAATTTTGACTCAAAAAAATTTATTTTTATCAATTTGACCTCACTTAAATTATTTTCTGACTCTGCCCCTGCTAACAAGGAAACGTCTTTAGGTTTTCCATTGAACTTCTTACCTTTGCACTTTCCTAAAAGGTGTTTAACTTGGTGACGAAGTTTGTTTGGGTTTCTTCATAATATATTAAAAGGTGTTAAACTTGGTGACCAAGTTTGTTTGGGTTTCTTCGTAATAAATATTCTTCATTATAAATATGAGTTAAGGAAATACAAGAGACGGAGAGAGAAATAGAGAGCCACTTATATTATTCATCCAAGCTCTTCATATATTTGAGAGACTTCTCGAGAATTTATTACGATCATTCTATTCCAATCCTAATTCTAACATTTCAAACGTAGCTTTGAAGTCCTTTGAAGGTACTTAAAGGCAAGGTTGGTGGTGATCAAGTCGAGTAAATTGGCATTTGTAACAGTTAACTAAGATTCGACAAGAGAATTCAAGGCCAACAAGTGTGGATTCACTAGTGAAGTGATGAATCTCTCATTGTGCATAATTTTCGAAAATAAAGTTGAGGGGTTGCAAGTGATAATCACTTAAAGTACGAGGGCTGTAAGTGAAAATACCCCTAAGTTTGTTTTTTTTCGAACATGGCAAATCTCATCTAGAGATTAGTTGTTCAATAGCATCACCACCATCTGTCTCTCTCTCTCTTTCCTAAAATGGAAGCCTCAGTTAAAAGTCTTGTCCCTGCACCCAAGCCGGCAAGTGTTAAAGCACTGCTAGAATCATCAATCCCTTGTGGGTACTCCAACTCCACAGTTCTTAATCTCAATGAACATGACAATATTGCCTCAGAGCCAGAAGAATCCATTCCCATTATTGATTTTTCCTTACTCACGTCTTCTGATCCTAATCGAAGATCCGAAGCCATCCACCAACTCTCCAACGCCTGCCAAGAGTGGGGTTTCTTCATGGTAATATACATACATATACCCATACATGTATACGTGAATGTCTATAGTGGATAGATACATAGATCATAAATATCATGAGAACATTCATAATAGTTTACCCATTAATTTGTTTAATAATTTGGGATTTGTGTTGTGCCACGAACACATTACCTTACTACCTTGTTGTGCTTGAGATACGGGGCTCACCGTAGGTCTAATGATATAATTAGATTCAATCATGTTACTGGATTCGTCGAGTATATTATTCTTAATCTTAAGAAAAAATTAAATTTATCGGATATCAACGAACAATATATTATTCATCTACCTTAAAGTTTAGGTTTTTTGAATGAAATGGTCAACAATGCCGTTTCTAATTCAATTGTCTCTTAGGAGCCTCCATATCATGCTAGAAAATATGAGTTGTAATAATTAGGCTTTCTATTTTACGTAATCACTTTTATACTCACTCCATAACATATGTAATTATCTAATTTTATTCTATTAGTTTATTTCTTTATTTTACTTTTTTACACTCTTTCTAATCAGGGGTGAAGTCAGAATATTTGTTTAGTGAGGTCAAATTCATAAAATTATATATAATTATAAAAAATATTATAATTTTTTTTTCAAAAGAACCAAAATTGTATAATTTTTTCAATAGAACAATAGTATAATTTTTTTTATAGGATAATAGTACAATTTTTTTTTAATAGGATCACTTGACGCCACAACTTTTTTGGCTGTCCCTTATTTTCTGAAAATTACACTGACTTCCCTGTTGTCAGTGTTTGTCCTCTAATAGAAGTCGGAAGGAAAATGGATAAGACAATATTACCCTTCCATATGACAATGAAGTTACCTAATACCCTCTCTGCTTTTTTACTTTAATCTAGCCTCTCTCTCTCTTCACCCCCGCGCAGCCGCGCTCATACTAACAACGTTTCGGCCGGCATCCGCCGAGTTCAAATCCACCGCTGCCCCAATAAAGTGAGTGATCTCCAAAACCTCCTTGACCATTTGAGAGCCGAGATTCGAAATGAGTGGAAACCCGTAAAAAACCTCCTCTTCTCTAATTGTAAATTGAATCGTAACCATGAAGCCGCGGCCGCCATGGAAGTAGTTGTATACATTTTTAAGTGCGTATATGTACACACACATACGTGTATAGAGAGAGACAGAGAGAGAACTTTTAATTCAACACTTGATTTTGAGGATGTGAATTGAATTTGATTTATTCGCCTATGAGTTTGGACCTCAAATTTTGTTTTGGAAAAATTAGGAAATCAAACCCCAATTGATACTTGTTGTGCCCAATGACTACCACCAGTCACATTAACCATATCAACCACCCACAGAGACACCACAGATATCCGTGGTTCGTCCAATCTGCCTTACATCCACGTAAGGACCAATAATGCACTATCTCATGATAATTACAATGATAAATAGGGAGGAGCTCATCTCCACTCACCACTCACACCATCTCTCAATCTCTCACCATCTCACTGTCTCTCTCAAAAATCTCACAACACCAATTCTAGCCCCCCTCTCCGTCAGATTTAATCAGTGCTCTCGCTCTGTGCTCTCAATAGTTAACCATACACTCCCCAGATTAACATAGCCCTCTCTCCCATCCCCCCTCTTTCACACAGCATCATGCTGTGTGCTCCCAATAATCCCCAAGGATTACATTTTCTTCTGCACCCTACTCTGGCTCTTCTCTCTGGCCATCTCGTATTTATAGCCACATAGAGAGACTATGAGCTCATCATGACTCAACATTCCCATCCATTTGAGACTTTCAGGGAATGAAAGCCGCCATCTTGGACCCTCTGCAGCCTTCTTTACGAAGCTTTCATAAGCTTCTATGTCTTCTTCTCTCTCCTCTTCTTTCTTTCTTCGCTTCCTTCCTTCCGTATCTGCCCATTCATTTGCCTAAATATGAATTCACTATTCTATTGGGCTGGGCTTTCATCTTGGCTTGGGCCATTGGGCTATGTGGTTGGCTTGGGCTTTCTCCAATTGGGCTGGATTCCCACAATACTGTTGTTTTAGAGTTTGAAAAAAATTAAACCCAAAATGGAAGATGTAATTTTGGTTTAATTTAGGAAAAAATAAAACCCAAACGAATAAAATCAAACGCACCCAAATAGGCTTGGTTTATGTGTATTTGTATTGTGTGTACATAGAAGAGATAGCGCGACATATCACAAAGCTGACATCACTTCCAATTGAACTTATGTTGTGTGTAGATTGGAAAAAATCGAACCCAAATTGAATAAAATCAAATCCACTGAAAATGGGTTTGGTTTATGTGTGCTTGTATTGTGTGGGAGAGAGAGAGAACAAAGAGGAAATCAAACCCAAATTGAATGTGTTTTGGATAGTTTGGGAAAGTTTAAACCAAATTGAAAATGTGTTTTTTGTTTAATTGGGGAAAAGTAAACCCAAATCGAATAAAATCAATTCCACCCAAAATGGGTTTGGTTTATCTGTGTTTGAATTGTCTAGGAGGGAGGGAGAGAGAGAGAGAGAGAGGAAATCAAACCCAAATTGAAAAAATTATTTGTTGTGCCATTTTTGTCCGGGGAAAAATGGAAGTGAATAGCTTCGAGTTTTTCCCGAACTCTTCGTCGTCATTTGGATCGCCATTGTAGATGAACGAATTGGGCCTTGTGATTATTTTTATTTTTATTTTTATTTTTATTCACATTTTCTTCCTCTTGAACGCATGGGGAATGTGTTTGGTAGAGCGAAAATGGAAGATATGGTTGTGGTGGTAGTGGTTGTGGGGCCCAAGAGTTCAGGAGTGGTGGAGGGAATGAAATTCAGATCCTCTCAGGCACATGGTGGTTAGAGTGTTTTTGAATGAAAAATACTATGGGTACATCTAAAATGTACCTCAATTGCATTTCTAGGAGAGAGAAAAACAAAAGGGAAGTGGGTCCCACTCACCCCAAGTGAGTGGAGCCCACTCCCCTTGTGTCTTTCTCTTTTCTAGGGTGCAATTGGGATGCATTTTGGGTGTACTCATAGCACTCCCCTTTTTGAATGGTATAAAATCACGTCGTTTTTGTCTTAAAATGTATAAAATGACGTTATTTTGTACACTTTAAAAATACTCTACGCCCCATGTATTGCAGAGGATCCGAACTCGAGGGAATGGCAAGAGATGATGGTGGTGGTTGTGGTGTTTGTCAAGACTCAAGAGTGTTGTGAGGAGAGAGGGATAGATGCTAGAGGATCAATTTTGGTCTTTTGTGAATTTGGGCTGCTGACATTGTCAAATTCCGTTGGTTGACGTAAGGGGTAGATTGTAGTGCAACTTTAAACCGTAGGGGAGGTCAGTATAATTTTTACAAGGTGAGGGCAGAATCTGTATTAATTATAAGCCCCAGGAGAGATCAGTGTAATTTTAACTGCTTTGTATTCCAGTTTTTTCCGTATCAAGACTATGGCCTGCTATGGGCCATTGGGCCATAAGTCATAAATTTTATATCTTATATTTTTTGTTATTAAAATTTATTTTTTTTTTAATTTTTATTATTCATAATTTTATTTTAAATTTCTTTTAATTTTTTTATTATGAAATTCTGTGTAAACTAACCCGGTAATTACTATAGGCTCCGTTTGTTACCAGTTTTTTTTTAGCTTTTTTCATGATTTTTTTGCTTAAAATAAGCAAAAAAGTCAATCAGAACTGTTTTTTTATTTTTTAATTTTTGCTTAATTTTAACTAAAGTAAAATCATAAAAGTAAAAAAAATTAAAAAATATTAACATTTTCAATAACAAACTTAAAAAAAATTTAATTTTTAAGCATTACCAAAACAGAGTAATAGTCAGTAAGCCCATCCTAACCATACAAGATGGATAGCCTCTGACCCCCAACATCTGGGGACAACCAAATAATCACGAGAGCTTTGCTCTTCCTCCTCCTCCACCCCCGACACACACACCAAGCCGTCCCCTCCCCCCCCACCTCCCCCACCCAAAATCCCTCAACAATTATCATTATGTCCCCTCACTTCTTACCCCCTCAACAATTGGAATGGTTTTTTTTTTTTTTATTTTGTTTCCTCTTTTTTTTTATTAGTTTTTTTTAAATCAATTTTTTTGAATAAATATTTTTTTTTATTATATGTTATAATCTTTTATTTTTATTTTTTTAGTTGTAAGATTTTGAGAGGTCCATTTTTATAAAAAAAATTCAAAAGTATAAAAATATGGATCAAAATAAAAAATATATATAAATAAAAATAATAAAATACTAACATTAATAAGCAACCCAGTGGTTTGAAACCTACCGGTGATCGAATTGAAAAATGGCCGATCATGGTCCCGATTCAACCGTCGGATCAACCATATTACCCGTATATCATAATATGTCATTAATTTAATTTATTATAGTAATAAAATATTTTTTTATTTTTCTAGACTTAATTTTTTATACTTAAAATCTAAAATTTTAAAATTAAACATAATTATTTTCCTAAAACTGTGAAACTACTCTCTGGCGGGTCAATGACCGATTCAATCATCAGATTACCGGTTCAACCGCCGGATTGACTTGGATTTGACCGAATTTTGATCAAAACGGGTTTTAATGGGTGACCGGACCGTTTCTCCAACCGGTCGACGTTTCAACCTGTCGAATTGGTCGGTCCGATTCGGTTTTTAAAACCATGAGCAAACACACAAAAATTAAATTAAAAAATTAATAAAAAATAATAAACACAAATAATTTTAAAAAATTAAAAAAACTAATAAAATAAAAATAATTAAATTAAATTAAAATTAAACAAAATTGAAAAGAAAAAAAACACTTACTTAGGTTGTAATTTTAAATCAAAAGGGACTAGGCCTATACTAGTCATCTCCTACCCTTGATTTAAATGGACGGCATTGATCAAGCCTCAGGCACACGTGTAGGTCCAAAACAAAGAGACCTTCAATTTTCAAATCTACCCTTGTCTGGACTCTAGCTTTAGCCTCTGCTTGAGAACAGACAAGTCTTGGTGGAGTCCTGCACGCCAACTTCTCTTGTTTTTCAGGAGTCGAGACTTTTAAAAGCAAATCTAAAAACCAGCAATTCCAAAGGCGGTGCAGCAGAATAACGTATAAATTTACGTACATATAAAATATCTGAGAGCAACCAAAGTACATATTAAAAAAATTGTATATATGATCAGTTTGTGTAAAATATTATCATAAATAATTATAATAATTATCACAATTGATTTTAAAATAATTTATTTAAATAATTTCATGACAAGTCAATTTATGGTCATGGCTCATGAATAAGTCAAAATTTATTTATATTTATTTTTTTAGTTAAACAAATATTTTTTTTTTATTTTTTTATTTGGTAAACTAAGCAATCTAATTTTTTTAATTAAAATTTTATTTGAACTTATTATGGTCACGATCATCACAAAACATTGAAAAATTTTAATTCTTTTAATTAAAATTTAGTTTAGACTTATTATGGCCTAATGGGTCATGACAGTCAAAATTTAATTTTTTAAATTTTTTCTTATTTAAAAATTCTTTTCATCCTTTTTTTCTTCTTATTATGACGAGTCAATTTATTTAATTAAATTTTATTTTAATTAATTAATAATTAATTATTTCTTGCCACTTCCGTGTCGTGCCAAGACAATTACTGTTCCGTGCCTGTGCTACTTCCGTTTCGTGCCCTTCACACTTCCATGTCGTGCCAGACTAAGACTGTCTCGTGTCTCACTTTCGTGTCGTGTCCGTGCAACTTCCGTGTCGGGCCCTTGACACTTCCATGTCGTGCCAGATGCTGTAAACAACCACTTACAAAACGTTGTTGTTGTCGTGCGTGTCCAAACCAAATCAAATATCGTGTGTCGTGCCCGGTTTTGACCGTCTCGTGCCAGGCCAATTACCATGTCGTGCCCCACCATTTTCGTATTTTATGCCAGCTCAGACTGTGTCATGTCGTGCCGTGCCTAACCTAATTTATACCGTGCCCAAATCGTGTCAATATTAATTTTTTTTTGTGCGGTGCCCGTTATGTGTCGACAAGTACACTTGACACCTCTAGAGGCGTGTGAGGAAGAGTCGGTGAAGGATGGGAATGTTGATTATGGGTTGGGAGACCCACCTTTTTTATTAGTATTCATTATTAAATAACTTTTAATAACTCATGTATGATGATGAGCAATTTGAACGGTCCATGGTGGCAGCCTATCAAGACTCTTGACATTACGTGTAAAGCTTTTCCCTTTACCCATCACACCAATTAAACCCCTCTTTTCCTTCTCTCTCATACCCTCTTCATCCTTCAACCCCCGCATTGGAAGTCCATCTAGGTGGGCCTACTGAGACTCTTCAGCGGCGGCAGAAGCGAAACTTCCTCAGATAATTCTGGAAGCGGGTCCATTTCCATGTTGTCCAAAGAGGACAGTCAGTGATCGTGACCTGAGAGTTTGCATTTTATGAAGCACGGAATTTGCATACGAGAGTGATGACAAATATTCTGATAGCTACTGATTTGTTTCAGTAAAGTGGTTCTAGATGAAAGTACCATGATGACACGATTGTAATTTTCGTGAAACAATTTGGACTACCAACCTCTTTTGCTATCCAATTATATAGAGAAATACTATAGATACACTCAATTTGCACTCCAAATACAAACATGATGAAGTGAAGCATTTAGATTGGCTGAAAGGACTGGTTGAACCCCACACCCAGCCAATCTAAATACTCCAATTCATCAAGTGTGTATTTAGGGTGTAAGTTGAGTGTACCCGTAACATTACTCAATTATATAAAGAAAAGCTTTCTTACCTAATTGTGTATCTCTGTATGCGGCTGATTCTCTTAAGCCTGAATGATGAAGATTCACTTCTTAGGTACACGCCCAACCATAGTTATCGAACCGAACCGGACATTGAACCGGTCAAAACAAACCGGTTCACGGTTCACTGTTCAACCACTGTTCAACCGGATTTTATAATTAATAAATAATAAAATTATATTTTTATTATAAATAATAAAAACTATTTTTTTTAAACCATTCATAGTAAAAAAATCATCATATAAAAATTATTAAAAAAATTAAAACTTCCAATTCAAAATTTGGGGTCAAAAACTGTAAAATTAAACTTTAATTCCAAAATTTTTGGGGTCCAACTATAAAATTAAACTTTAATTTTTCTGTTACAAACCTGGCCGTTCAACCGGCTAAAAAACCGGCCGGTTTGAATAAAAAATCGTCGGTAAACCGATTTTAATCCGATTCGATTGTTATTTTTTTTGTAAAACTAAGTTTGTACCGAACCGATTTAGTGCCCGTTCTCAATTGAAATTGATTGAACCGGCCGGCTCGTTATGATTTTAATACTATGGCGCGAGTAATGCGCCCAACTGTCCACGGTGAAAAAGTATCGCAAGAAATCTTGGCCGCCAATAGAAAGTACTAAATTATTTGTTTATTTTAAAAAGTATTGGCCGCAGATGAAAAGTACTAAGTTATTTGTTTATTTTGAAAAGTCTTGTCATGTGAAAGGTCTTTGGTAAAAGTTTTGACTGATATAGATATAAACATGGGCTGAGTCACAATAAAAGTAAGTGGGGTTAATTAAATTATACTATTATTTTTAACTTAATTTATTATAAATTTTAACACAAGTTTTGATAATTTAATTTTATAAAAAATTAATAATTTATCATAAATTTTATAATTTTGACTCTACTGAACATAAGTTCTTATAATTTTGACTCTGCTTGACCTAAATTCTAACTCCGTCACTGGATATAGATATCTAATATAGTCGTGTGTAAAACAGATTATAGTGATATATATATATATATATATATATTATATTATATATATTCGTAAAACAAACTATAATATCACTACCAAAAAAATGGATTTTCTCAGCATTTTAAAAACCCTGTGCCAAGTCTAAAAACGCCAAAAAAGAGTTCCTGGAATTTCTTCAATCATTTCTTGTCCGGGCTATTTTCCCGTGTTTGACAAACTTCAGGATTTGTTTCGGTTGTTTATTCCCAGCATTTTGTAAACTCCATAAAAAAATCGGTGACAGGAAAATCATTCTCGGAGTTGCTTTAAAAATGTTGGAATAAATGTTGCTAGTCTTTGAATTAGAGGAAGCCATCTTATTTTCACTACAATAAAACAGAAAATAAGAAAATAAAGAACCCTTTTTTTGGAAAAATGAATACAAATTAGTGTCCTTTACAGTTTTTCTTAAATCATTTGGTTCTACCCTGTTTGATTGTAGGTAAAGATAATAGGAAACACAAATGGTCAGCTCTTAAAGTTTCTTTTTATATTTTAATTTTTTTCCAAAGCATAACGTTGTATGCATACACGTTTACGAGAGTGATCTATAACGATATTGTCTCATTGAAGACTCCACTCCTCGCAGACAAGGCTTCTTTTGAGCAGTTCGACTTAGCACATTAATGTGGTGGCCCGAACCATTCTCGTAGGAAAAATCCTCATAGGAACCCAAAAATAAATAAGATATGAAAACAATCAATGTTTTATTTTAAAAACAAATCTGAATAATGTGTGCAAAATTGAATTTGCAAATAGTTTGAGTTTTTTATATTTATTTTCTAATTATCTCCCGTTAAAATTCAATGTAACTTCATCTTTTCATTTGCCCATGCTGCTAATACAATAATACTGTCTAGTATCCATTATGTACGGTTAGGACTATTGGGTGTCTAATCCCTCTCGCTCCTGTAGCATTCGTCTCAGTGTTGGACAATCAGATTGCTTTCGCCTTTCGCCTTTCGCCATGGGTATACTTTCCAATCCCAACGTTGTGAGAGAGAGAGAGAGAGAGAGCAGGGTGGCTAATCCCTCTCGCTCCTGTAGCATTCGTCTCTCAGTCTCATTGTCGGCCCAGTAGATTGCTTTCGCCATGGGTATACTTTTCAATCCCAACGTTATGTGTGGAGAGAGAGCAAGAGTAGTGCAGAGTATCATAGTTCTTTTACAAAAGTCGAAAAGGCACTATGCAAATTGTGGTCTCAATGTCGATTAAAATTGGATGGACACCCACCATATGCCTTCACCACCCAATCTTTCAACATCTTTTTTTTTCTTCTCGAAGTTAATTGTTTTTCCTCACATAATTAAATCCATGTTGCCAAATTAATTGCTTGATTAGTACCCCAAAAGATGGAACTCTGTGTCTGTGTGTGTGTGTGTGTGTGACAATTAGAAACTATCCTGTTTTTTTGGTAAGTTAAAAGTTTTATTCCAACAAAACAACTAGAAAGTTTCAACAGAATACAGCTCCACAAAGCAAACCTCTAGCGAACAAAACAAGGAAAGAAATCCGTGAGGTGTGAGATGAAAGAAAGATCGAGAATAGACATATGAGGTGATCCTATGATTGTGTAAGTTGCTGTAGTCGGTCACTGGTCGGTAATGGCCTAGTTGCAAGACCAAAATAGTGAGAATGGCTGTCGAAACTGTTTTCGAAAAACGGCTCTTCGACGATCAAGTTAG
>CM018894.1:17998967-18001467 GCA_009663005.1 Actinidia chinensis | reverse complement strand
ATCGTATCTCCAAATATACAAATCAGAGCGCTAAAAGTCTCAAATATTCAATTATCAGAGTCTTATTTATACAATGTCTCCAAAAAGTTATACAAATAATTATGAAATTTACAAGGTCTTCTCCGACACATCTCGTACTACCCGGACTCCCCGCCCGCCCTAAAAAATAGATAAGCAGGAAAGTATACAATCCAACTGGAATATGCTCAACGAGTCAATAATCATCAAAGACCTCATACCCGTCTTTCCGGTACGTAACGGGTGGCCAGCCAGCCCCCTCACTAGCCCTTTTGGCTTCCCGTGCCAGGTTATTTGCAGGATCACCCAGTCCTTACCATCAATACCATGGCACTTCAACCAATACAAATCATGATTTCAATCAATATCATGAATTTCAATAAATTCATGGATTTTAAACAGATGCACACTTGCTCAAAAAGAGTACAAAATTAGATAATTGAAGAAAAATACTCCGGAATTTTGGAAAGCAGATTGTATACCTCCTGCTTATCTCAAATTGAAATGACACCATTTGATATGAAGTCGATTCATTGATCATATACTAAAATTTCACCTCGATCTGATATCATCTCACCGTCGATCTACTTCCCTATCTTTATGATCAACCTCACCACACTTATAAGGTCCCTTTATTCATTTATTCTTCTTTCAAGTCTCGTTCAAAATTTATAGACTTAGTTTTTACAGAGGACCAAACGCAAAGTAAGTCGGCCGATGATCTGCGTTTCAACTTTGATATGTGTCAAATAATTTGATAAAAATTACACTTCATCCCTTCAACTTTAATAATTATATATCTAAATATCCTCTTCACTTTATCCCAAAAGTTATGGCATTTTTCAATTTAACCCCAAATGCGTATTAATAACTTAATTTAATTTTAAACCAATTCTATTTTGTAATAAAGTAAAGCTAATTTAGATCGGGTGATTACATTATCCCCTAAAAAATTTCGTCCTCGAAATTTAGAAAGTCTTATTTAAAATACACGCTTTTCCACTGCGCAACTCGGATCAAAAATTATATTTTGTCAGTCGAACTTAAAAATATATCCTATATAAGATCCACCACCTAAACCTCCAACACCGGTCCTGTAAGACCTATAAAACCTAAGCTCTGATACCAAATTGTAACGATTCCGGGCCCCGGGGCCGTTAATGGTAGTCCGTACCATTCCCATAACATTGCACTTTCAAGCCAATACAAATCATGATTTCAACAATATTCATGAATTCCATTAAATTTCATGGATGCAACAGATAGCACACTGCTCAAAAAGAGTACAAAATTAGATATTGAAGAAATATAACTTGCGGAATTTGCGAAAGCCATATTGTATACTCATACTTACCTCAAATTGATTGACACTGATTTGATATGAAGATCTGACTTTCATGATCATCATACTAAATTTTACCTCGATCCGGATATATATCACCGTCGATATACTTCCCTATTCTTTAATGCTCAAACCTAACCACACTTTATAAGTTCACTTTATATAATTTATTTCTCTTCAAGATCTGTTCAAATTTATAGACTTAGTTTTTACAGAGGACAAACGCAAAGTAAGTCGGCCGAGTCATTGTGTCCACTTTGACAGTGTCAAATATTTATAAAATCTATACTTCAATCCCTTTCAACTTTTTAATAATTATATATCTAAATAATCACTCTTCATTTATGCCCAAAAAGTTAGAATTTTTCACTTTAACCCAAATGGTATTAAATAACTTAAATTTAATTTTAACAATTTTTATTTTGTAAAAGTAAAAACTAATTTAGGATCGGGTTATTACATCAACAATCAACACACAACTCTAAAAATAAATTAACTATCAAAATTCAAAAGTTCATGTCTCAAAGACAACAACACCACAAGTACAATTGAAGTAAATTATTGCCAATTTGCATGTGTTAAAAAATCGTCTGATTCTATAAAAATATCGCACGTTTTTTTCAGTTCAATGCGGTTCGCTTGCACTTTCGATAAAAATATGTTTACAAGACTGGTTAAGTATTTGGTTCCTAGTTGAACCATCCGGTTCTAATAACTATGCTATATGGTTAAGACTTTTTCTTTAAAATAATAAAAAATGTTAATTCTTAAATAGTTTATAGGAAAAAAATTATTTTTTTAAATAATAAAAGGTGTAAAAATAATTATAAACCATAAATCAAGGAATAATTATATATTCATACTAGTTTTATTTTTTATGAAGAATTAAGAAACTCATAATATGTTTTTATTTATTTAAAAACAAACAAAATTAAATTAAAATTTATGATGATGTGACTCTTAGAGAATCTATGATAAAAATATTAATTTATAGGAAAAATAGGATTTTTTATTTTTGGAAATAATATATTTTGAGATAATTAATTTTAATGGAATAGTTAATAGTAAGTAGGATTTTATTTCATTTATGAAAATCATATATTTTAAAATAATTAATTTAAGGCTAATGAGGTAGTTAAT
>CM018894.1:17793967-17796467 GCA_009663005.1 Actinidia chinensis | reverse complement strand
TACCATCATTTTTTTTATTTTTTCACCTATTTTGCCACTACTCACTTAACTCATTTACCACTATTTGTTTTTATTTGCCCCTCCTTAATTTTTTTCGTCCGATCTTTGCCCCCTGAAACTCCTTAACTCATAAGATTAGGTTGTTTGGTTGGATTGCTTATTTTGAAAAACTACCCATGCTACACGGGTATTTCTGATTTGGCCCCTTAGTAATGTGAAGTGAATGTAAAAGGTCACTACCACCCTTTTTTTTTTGATTTTACCCCTTGTACTTTTTTTTTTAAACTCATTTACCACAATTTATTTTTTCGATTTTGTCCTTTAGTGAATGTGAGTGAATAGTACTCATTTGTTTTTTTTCTATTTTATCCCTTGTTAAATTTTATTACACCCTTTTTTTTGGTTTCCGATTTTGCCCTACCGTCCATTTTTTATTTTCTTGATTTTGCCCTAACATTACTCGTCCGTCATAGCACGGGCATACTCCACTAGTACTAATAATAATATAGTGAATATAGCAAGTCACCACCAACTTTTCTTTCATTTTGCCCCTCTTTAAATTTTTTGTTTTTCCCAATAAATTACAGTTTCAGTCCCTAGACTTTCTGTTACTATAGTTGGTCCCATAGAATTTCGTTTAGTACAGATTGCCCTGGAGTTCTAATAATTACAGATTAGTCCCTAGATTTTCCATAAATTATATTTCGACCCTTAAGTGTCGGTATTTATAATTTGGTCCGACAACTTTCTGATGTTGTTAACAATGTGATATCCGTGAACAATCCCAGAATTTCTGAAATCTCAGTTTGGTCCCTTTAAAAAAAAAAAAAGAAGGTTTTTTATATTACCCCTAACTTTTTTTTTTGATTTTTACCACCCCTCGCCATAATTTTTTTTGCATTTGGTTGTTTTCGATTTGCCCCCACTTGGAGCCCTAACTATTTTTTTTTAATTTCTTTTTTGGGAAAATATTTTTTTTAACTACCATTTTTTTTCCAATTTTGCCCCTGCATCAATTTTTTTAGCCATTTTATTTTTTGGTCGATTTTGGCCCCTAACTATTTTTGCCCCTAACCACTTTTTTTGCCGATTTGGCCGCCGCTTTTTTTTTTATTTTGAGTGAACAATAACTCAAACCACCATTTGTTTTTCCGATTTTGGCCCTACCCATTTTTCTTTTTAACTTCTTTTGTCGATTTTGCCCCTACTAAATTTTTTTTTTCGATTTGCCCCCCACTTTTTTTTCCAATTTGCCCCTAACTATTTTTTTTTTTTTGGGGAACAATATTTTTTTACCACCATTTTTTTTGTCGATTTTGCCCCCACCCATTTTTTATTCATATTTTTCTATTTTTTTTATTTTGAGTGAACAGTAATGCAGACAACTATTTTTTTTCCAATTTGGGCCCTACCCAATTTTTTTTGCCAATTTTTTGGCCTTTTTTTCTATTTTTTCTTGTGCCCATTTTGCCCATTACTGAACCTTAAACGATTTTAACTCTCTTAAGTTAACAATATTGATCTCTAGAATTTGCTTATAAATTATATTTTTGACACCTAATTTTAGTTATTTTTAATTTGACTTTTGCTTTACTATTTTTTTTTTCGATTTTGTCCCTACTTTTGCTGACGTAAATGTGATATAATGTTAGTGAACTAGTGCCACTGTTTTTTGTATTTTGCTGTAAATTATTTGTGTATTGTTTTTATAGAATGTTATTTCTATTTATTTCTTAAAATGCATGTTTATAGAAATGTAACTGCAAAGGAACTTTCCCGTGCATAGCCCGGGCCTCTCCCCACTAGTATGTAATGTGTGTGTGTGTGTGTATTTTGTTGGGCTTCGTATTGGTCATTTTTTCTTTCTTTTGGATAAATTTCAATGACCTTTTTTATTTTTAAAATTATTGTCAAAATTCATGCTGAAGCTATTTTTGTGTTCAAAAATAATAAATTTGCCCTTAGAGGCGGCTTCTAATTTTTTTTAATACATCCATTAAATAAATAAATATTCTCTCTCTCTTAAAATTTGATAGCAAAGTTTAATTTTTGAATATGTATAAATTAGGAGCACTTAAAAAGTAAAAAATATTTAAATTATTTTTTTTTAAAACATCTTATCGGTAACAAAGTTTTATTTTTTTATAAAAATTAAACTAATTAATATATCATTTTTTTAGGTAATTGATTTCCGTATTCCCATTTTTTGATTTCTACACCCAAAATAGGAGTGGCAGAAATCAATACCATAATGGTGTTATTTCTGCACTCCTATTTTAAAGTATATAAATCAAAAATGGGAGTGCGAAAATTTACTCCCTTTTTTTAAAATAATTATTTACTAATCAAAAATAAAATAGAATAATATACAAATAAATGGTATTTAAAAAAATAGAATATTTATTTATTTAATAGGTGTATTGAGAAAAAAAAATAAAAGACCTAAATCTAATAGAAAATTTGTCATTTTTGCACAAAAAATAGTTATAGGAGATCTTGA
>CM018894.1:17581467-17583967 GCA_009663005.1 Actinidia chinensis | reverse complement strand
CTTAAAAAAATTAAGAATGGATCAAAAGATGTCTAAGATCGTTTTGCATCTTATGAACTCTGATTAAAATCTTAACACGAAGTAAATTAGGCAAAAACTTTTGCTTTAGTCTTCAATATCGGTCATGGATCTGATTCGATGGAGATCTTTATATATATTTTTTTTTGATTTCTCTAATTTTAGGCTCATTGTGCTTCTAAAAATAAGAACAATATCCAAAAATTTTGATCATAATTTGAACTTATTTAGCATAGAGACCTACTAGCGTTGACAAAGAGACTACTCACAACGGGGGATTTTTATTTTTTCTTAGAATCTTTTGGACTTGTTATTGTAATTTTATAAATGTACTAGGGACTAGATTGACTCCCATTGAACACATTAGAGACAAAATTAAAAATAATTTTGCATAAGTGACCAAAGTGACACAAAGTCAAATTTAAGGGACCACTGACACAAATGCTATCGTAGCTTTATATATGTTTTGGTTACTAGCATCCTTACGGTACCTAATGTTATTAAGCTAGCATAGTGAGATTTAAGAAATAAAAACATTAAGGTTGTATTTCGATTCTGGATTTGGTGAGAGAAAATGAAAATGAAAAGGTAGGTTGTTCAACCGTTTGGAACCATTGAATAATTTAATTTTTTAATTATTATTTTTTTTCTATCACCAAATCTTTAATCTAAATACATCCTAAAAGTTTCTGCAGAAAGAGTCCCACAAATAATCAAATGACCAAAAAATAAAAAATAAGCTTTACAAACCCCATTCCCACCACAAATCTATCATGGCTCCACAAATCAAAATCCAAGAACAGCATACTTCATGACACAATGACAATGGCTTTAAAAATAAATGGTAGAACTGAAAAATCGATCTGTGCCAATTCAAACCGACTAGATTGGTTTGGATTTTTTTAGATTCGGTTTGGTTCCAATTCTTAAAACCTAAAAATTGCCTAAAACTGGGCAGTTCCAAAACAAATCGGACCAAAAAATATAATATTAATAAATCTATTTATTTTACTGTTTCCTAGTACCCGCCTTGCAGTAGGTTTCTTTTACTGAATAAAAGGGCTGTACCTGTAATTAGCATGTTCTTTTGGGAATAATTAGATGTTTATTTTGATAGGTTCTTTGTAATTTAATTATTTATTTTTGGATATTGAATACTATGGGATGAATGAATTATGTTGAGCAATACGATAATTATATAATAAGAAAGTTACATACTGAAATTGTAGTTCTGAAACAGAACTGAACTGTTACTTTTAAGTTCTGATTGAATTGGTTCTAAATCATGTATGGATTGATTTGGCTCTAAACTTTCAAGAACTATAAGGATCAGATTGATCAGTTGTTTTACTCAAAATTGAACCATTGACACCCTAATGATAGACATGATGACATCCCAGTTTAATTTCTTCATGTGACAATAACATTACCACAAAAGAAGGATGTCTCTGAAAAACTTTCCTTTGGGCCTGTCCTAATTGATCTGCCTTATAAAGCTTTTCAACTCCCTCATGGTGGGATTTTGGAAACATCTGGCCTCCCATGCATTATGAGCCTTTCATGTAAGTCCACCCCCACCCCCACCCCCGTTATGAGCTTTTCAACACCCTACTTGTGCTTGGAAATTCAGACCAATTTGTGGTCCTATCGATTTCTTTTTGTCAAGTTTGCTAGCTGTCTCAATGAAGTTAACATCTCCATCCGAAATCATGAGTGGTGCTATGTTGAGCAAATTTAGGAAAGTACTGATTAGTAAAGTCAGGTTCTACGACATTAATCACATTATTTGATGGTCTTACATGATATATTATTGGTTCATTTAAAGTGTCATATTTAGAGAGCTGCAAATGTTCCGTCAATTCACTAATCAGGCCAAAGCCCGCAATGTGAGAGGGTGGACGGATTGGATTGAGCAAACAACGAGCTTTTTGTCATTAGACGTGTAAAGTACAGACTAAATTTTGTCGATCTATTGTTAACTCAAACTAACTTTCTCATATACATATAAATCATTAATATAACTCTTTCATACTTATTTTAATCTTACTGAGCTAATTTATTATACTTTTTAAGTTGTTTTTGTTTGTCATTTTTGTACATATTGCTTCTTTAATAGAGTATTTGATGGATTTCTGCGAACTCTTATTTTTTGATTAGTCGAATCAAATCGAGATTATTTCTCTAAATTTTAACCCCGCCTGACTTATCAAGTTTATACCGTCAAAAAAAGTTAACCAATCAGCCATTGTTGAAAGTTGATGGGTGCAGGTATGACTAATAATGTTTGCCCGTTAAAACGGGATTAATTGAAATTCATTCTCTCAACTTGCCTAACCTGATTCAGGCACACTTCTAATCATATCAACTAGAATCCAAATAAAGAATCAAATGGAAGTCACCATTATAATAATTGCCCAAATCACAGTGATAGGCGGCTCTCATGATTTAAAACGTGTTCATACTATAGAGCGATAAATAATGC
>CM018894.1:17576467-17578967 GCA_009663005.1 Actinidia chinensis | reverse complement strand
CAATAAATTAAAATTACATAAACAAAATGCAGAAATTAAAATACAAAAATAGAGTTAGAGATACAACTGTAAAAGGCCAAGTCCTGCCTTAGCAGTCTCCTTAAGCAAGAAGATTCGCGCCTACGAGGTGTTGTTAGTTTTTACCGACGGTCTTATCCCAGGATGTAAAATGGCTGAACCGCTTACGTGAAACACCTCTGACGCTCAACAAGGCCCTTGGCGAAACTGATTATTTTAAAGCGTACGTCTCTCTTTCTTCAAAGAAACTCAAATGCATATGTATTTGTTGGTTTTCCTCTTGGTCTTTCTTTTTTCCAATGCAAAGCCTTAGAATTGAAGGAATTCAAAAATTGACCCTTTCATCCTTTGTAAAAACTCCTAGCCATAAACCCTCATCATGAGAGTGGTTATGGTACCATTATACAGCTTTTAGGGATTGTTTTGTTTATGGTCAAATAAACCCTAGCTTTAGGGGGCTTTTTTTTAGGGGCTGCCCTTTTGGGCTATTAAACAGGCTCCTTTGGAAGTTGTTAAATTCAGCCCATTTTTGGGGGGCTTTCATTCACACCATAATTTCAACAATTCCCCCCATGATGATGAAAATTTATGCAGACGACCTTCAAAATCGAAAAACCACGGGACTCAAGGAGACGTTTGAGAGCAGACCCCGGGACTAATTCCGCATAGGGATAGGTAGTTTTTGGGCCCTGAACCTTCCCTTGTGGAGTCTATAGAATTTACTGGCAGGACAAGTGGACGAAGGCTGGCCTTGAACTGTGCCCACCGTCGGTGTAAATTGAGACAAATAGACGGTCACCAACCAGAAAAACTTCCTTCCTGACGCAAATAAGGTCAATTTCTCACTGTTGTGTCCATTTTGGCATTGGAATCACGCTTCCTGGTTCTGCAAATATTTTCTCGGGAAAAAAATTTTTGCCGTTTCAAATTTTCAAAAAAAGAAAGCGGGCCCCCCCACTTCATACTCACTAGGTGAAACTTTTTTTTTATGATATTTTATTAATAATCCATCCTGGCTCCCCAACACCAAAAAAAAAAAGTCATTTTTTTAAAAGCTAATTTGTTACCTTTATCCACAATCATGTCTTGCCATCAAGGAATGGGTAGTAGAAATTTTTTCCCACAGTGATTTGATTATATATAGATATACGCAAGAGGGTGGGTCCCAATATTGAAACTTTAGCTTCTTGGCTCGATCTCAGTTCAAACTAGGTTGGGTTTTCCTTCACGATATCTTTTTCCGTCATTTAGGCTTTTTTTTTTTTTTTTTTTAAAAAACCCAATTCCTTTCGATGCTTGATCACAACTCTCTGGGTAACCTTCTGTAAGCGGATCCGCAATAAAAATATTATCATTTGACCTCACATAGTCAATTAGTGACAATCCCATGAGGTAGTTATCAAAACCTCTTTTAAATATTTTAAACTCCAAATATATACTTAATTACTCCAACTGGGATACGCCTCCCCCCAATTCGTGAGGATAAGTGGAGATTTACTTCTATAGAGTCCTCTTGCCACATTTGCATCAGACTTATGAATTTCTCTAGAATCTTATCAATATAGTTATGTCTGAAGACAAAACCAAAGTTCGTTTAGGATGGTTCGGTGATCTTTCACACCCATAATTCACATCTACTAGGGACATATCCCTCACGTTGGTGATTCCATATTCACCATTCATTCTTATATAGAATGAATTTGTCCAAAATTTTATCCTTTCTCTTAGCAAAATAATAAAAAACATAATAGAGTTATTATAATCATATATGAAATTATAAAAATATTCTTTGTTCGCGATGGGGTTTTATTCATGTTTAAAAAATACTTCAAATTACCAACAATCGATGTAGATTAAAATCCAATTGTTCATACTTCTTCAACCAAATGAACGAAGACCTAGTTTTAAACTTTGCTCACTTCAAAACACAAATTTCACACTTATGCCTCTATGGAGCAGAATACAGCATGTACAGGCAAACACACCCAGGTGTTTCTTGTGTCTTGGGACTGAGAGTGAACAGTTTTTCAACTAACCCAAATCAACTTCAGGCCGGACCATTATAATCGGGGACCTAATCAAAGGTCATCCACTGACAGAACTATAATGGCCGAAAACAAAATAAATGTATTCTCTCGTGCAAATCAAAGAACGAATTTTGAGTTTAGCATTTTCATGGTATATGAAATAATTTATATAATAAAAACTGAGTAGACTACTCCAGATGCTGACAATTTTCACAAAGGGCAGTCGGCGACACAACTGCCTAAGGTCGTACCTCTCAACTCAATAACTGATCCAAGTCAAACCCGCGGGGCCACGGTTTGTTAACCATGGGTTTTGTTTTAAAATTGGCAAATTTCTGTGAAAAATAAGGAGAATTCTCAAAAAATTGGAGTAAAAATCTATTTTATTACCAACCAATTCATCCTCAGCCAAAAACCCATATGGGTCTTCGAGTTTCTCTGTAAATGTTCAACTT
>CM018894.1:17563967-17566467 GCA_009663005.1 Actinidia chinensis | reverse complement strand
ACTCTTAATAAAATAATTTTTTCTATATCAACTCATAATAAATATAAAATATGAGATTTCTTAACTCTACCGCAAGCTGCCCCTCCTTTGTCACTTTATGAGCCAGTAGCTTTAACTGCACACACGTTTACTTTTTTTTTTGAAAGGCATTACTAACGACGGTCAAAACCTTCTCAAATTCAAAAATCAAACTTTATTTGCACACCCCCCTCTCCCCAACCCTGCTCGAACCCCACCCTCCTTTGCCCGGACCCAGATTGTTAGCACTCCTGGCACCTTCAACCAATCGCCACTCACACCAACCACTCCTATCCTCATGACTCATTGTCATCCCCAGTCCTCGGCCATCCCCTTGACCCCACCACCACCTCCTCAATTCTACCTACTCTCAACCCCACCCATTGAACGCTTTTCCCGATTTGGGCAGGATTTCGCATGGTGAGGGGGCAACGGGGGGTGGGGGACATTGAGGGACGGTACCGCCACATATATGCTGATGGGGTTAGTGAATCATAAGCTTTTGGAACATGTTCCCCCAAAATAGTGTTATATATATATTTTAAAAAAAAATTTGAACCCAAAAAGAAATATATTTGAACCCTTAATAAAAATTAAGTGTTTAAATGTTTGCATGCCACTATTAACAAAAATTTCTGGAGCCCCCCCCGTCCTTTGTTGCGGAGGAAGGGGGGAGGGGTATTTGGTGGAGTGGTCGAGGTCCTATTGGTGTGTGTGTAAGGTGTGTCACGCACTGGGGTGGTGGTGCTGGGTGGGGGGACAACTGTCGGAGGTGATGAGGATCTTAAGGGAATTGGTTGAAGTGGTGGGCTAGAACGCGTAGGGTTAGGCTTTGGAGGGTTAGGATGGGTGAAGGTTAAAATTATGAGGTCGAGAAGATACAACAAACTCTGTGTACAACAAAATATGGTGTCTGAAAATTCAAACAAAATTATGTGTGACTTTTTGAAGCTCAGTTACACGCCCTCCTCTTGGTGAGACCACCATGTGTCCACTAAGTTCATGTCCGGGTATTGCAGTGGCAGCACTTGCAAACACCGCTGCTGGTTGAACCAAATAGGAATGCGCTCCACAGCCACCGAAACCCCTCAGCTGATGGTGTTCAACCTACAGGAGACGTGATGATTTGTTCCCATATTTCTTCTCCTCTACTTGATGCAACGTCTCTTGAACACGCTTGCTTTGGGAACATGCCATCGCAGAAGCGGAGTTGGAGATTTCTGCACTTGCAGAGCCATCCCTAGTAGGTTCCATCCTAACAAACTCATATTATACACTCTATCACACCTAACAAAACAGACAAATTCAAAAGCTAAAAACCAATGTTATTCAAGACAAAATTAAGGAAATGAGAGTATGCTACCTCAAATAGGACGAACAATGTCTAACCTTATGATTGATCTTTTGGGAACACCAATCTGCGGAGAACCAGATTGAACTGCGAGAGGCTTAGCATCAACAATTTCTTCATCACTTTGAACTACTGTACTAAGAGCCATAGAGTTCTCATCCTGTTTAGGGAAAGTTTGCGTCCTTTTTATGGATAATCCAGCCATTTGGAGCCCCATCCATTTGCCATGATGCTCATGTTTCTCCATTTTTTCTGATTCACATGGACCAAACTGATACAACACATACATAGGTTAGACAAGCTCAATATATTGCAAGGAATTATAAAAATGTCCATCATCCTGGCTCACAATGTCCATCATCCTGGCTCACAAACTAACTCATTGTTCTCAGGAAAATAAACCATTTAAAAAACAACCAAATAACGTTTAGGATATACCTTGAGAATGAAAGAACCAATATTGATACCGTAAATTTTATGCTCCTGCTTCTTCCAGCCTACCACTAGTAATTACTACTGATATTGGCGTTGTCGAGTAATCACTGTTTCAAAAATCATAACGCAGAATATAAGGATATCTAGCATATTAACATAAAATGAAATTTTCATTAATAAGTAGCAGAAAATTTCCTTAATGCATTACGCAAAATCTGCAAAAGGAACTGTGAATTCCAATTAAGAAAATCCAACTATTTACTAAATTATATCGATAAATAAATTTATGTCCATGCAAGATTTGAAATCTATTGTTCATAATTATTCCCCATGCGCAGATTGGCAATTTCATTAAGAACTAAGTAAATATTCCAAATTAACATGATAAAAGCATTAAGATCTGTTCTGGCTCAATTAACTTCATACCATCCAAGCAGAGTTTGCAGCATATTGCCACCAAATTTGGAAACATGCTACCTTCTGCACCACATAAGTACCTTAATCAGTTTCCCACTGGCAGTCAAAAACTTCAATAGCGTTTAAAGTTTGGAGGTGCCCAGTATTGTTCCAACAAAAGAAAAGGTAGTACGATGGTCAGAACTTGTTTTAAAACAATGTATTGCACAAGATCCATCAATAAAAAGGAGTCCCACAAATGCTAATGCATCTTGAAACCAACCCATAGAGAAAACCGAT
>CM018894.1:17456467-17461467 GCA_009663005.1 Actinidia chinensis | reverse complement strand
TAGGTAATTGTTTGATGGTTTTATACGAAGACGTTAGACACAGAAGCAAGGGTTATTCTTTTGCGTGAGAAATGTATCAAAAACTCATATAAATATTTTAATTTCTTTAATGTTTATATATATTTTTTAATATTATAAATAGGTGGTCCCAGGCTTGGTTCGGCTTTAAAAGCTATTTTTTGTATAACTCAATATATGAACCAATAATCGATTAATACAAAAGATTAATCCCACCACCCAATAGCGAAGGGCCCGATTAAAGTCGCAACCAAGTCCATATGAATTTTTTAACTCAAGAAGTGATAACACTTGGGCGATTTCGAGCCTAAAACATTTGAAAGAAGTAGGTTTCCAAGCCAACAAAACCAATAAAAAGAAGGATTGAAAATTTTCAATTTAACACCGTTTTAAATTCTAGAAATGGTTTTAAAATTTAATATTATGTTTTATTTACCCCATGTATTTTAATATATAATATGTTCTTTTTACGTCTGCATTTGGATTTGCGTATTTTATTTTCACCCTTATTTTTAACATGCTCAAAGAGAGAATATTAAATATTCTGAATATTAAATATTCTAACATATCCATAAATCAGGGAAATGGTCTTTTCAAATATATAAAATCCAATGAGCTACTAGCCATTCTATGAAACAATTAAGGGACTGTTTGGGAACGGCGTTCCAATTTGGTAGGCGAATAAGGCTGAAGCCGACAACAAACAATTCCACTGTAATGCCCTCGTATACATTCAAACAAGGGCGGATGGACGTATGAGCAAGTGGGATTAATTGATTCTACTGAAAAAAAAATTACATTATTAATTTTTGTATAATTTATTATAAATACAATTTTAACTCTATAAAAAATAATAATTCATCCATAGCATATATTATAAATAGAATTTAATTTATAAAAAATTATTTTTACGAGTTTGATCTCATTAAAATTATTTTATTGACTCTGCCACTGTTGGAAGCCATTAAGATGTAACCACTGTCTTCCCTGTGTAGTTATTTGGATTTTGTGTTTGGCTGTTTATATCTCTGCATGCAGGAATACGTCACTTTTTGATATACGACAAGCATATCTTACACTACTATTATAATAACTGAGCAATGAGAATCAATTTTGGTATGTTTCAAAAGGCTAGCTAGTTGGAGTCCTCTCATGATCATTGGAGATTTTTTTAACCACTGACTTTAAAATATTTATATTAATCATTTAAGACTTAATTGAATTGAGTGAGGACACTAACTATATATAAAAAATAATATGTTTCAAGTCGTCAGTTCGAGTTTCCTCACGGCCGCTAGAGATTTTTCCGGCCATTAACTATAAGGCTTAGATTAATCTCTTTTGAACTCAATTAAATTGGATGGAATACTGAGCTAAAAAATTTGATGTGTTTCGGGCCATTAGCCACAACTCTACAAATTACGTACAAATGCTTGCATAGTTGCATTGTATTTTTACAATCCTCTTAGATTATATTTGGATTAATGGTTTAAGGAGAGATATAATATATATATAAAGAAAATTTAAGAAAAAAATAATATATAGACTCACTATTTTAAAGGGGACTCGCTTGATTATTTCAACCATGTCTCATTTCACCCAATTGAGTAATGTTCACCCACTTTTTCAGTTTTCAGGTAGATAAATATAATTCCAATAATATATTACATGGGGCATGTTATTTTCAATGAAAACTTGTCTATTATTTCGCTTGGCAATATTCACTATCTGATTACATTATTGCACTTTTATATTACATGGGGCCCACTGTTTGAGACGAGACTCGCTCTATTGTTTTAAATGGATACCATATATTTCACCTAATTAGCAAGTTGATTATATTCACCGATTAAGATCAGGATGCGTAAATAATTGCAATTGTAGATTAGCGCACAATTATATTCTGCTATACCGGTTCGGGCTCTTTTGTGGGCCTATAGCTTCACAAGCCCAATTGCTATTACCAGTTTGGGCCCGTCCAATGCTTCCCAAAACTGACCCTTTTTCGTAAAAGCTTAGGGTTTTGGTGGGCTTGATTAGGGGCTCACATAACACTGTTACAACAGTTTTTGAAAACAGTTTTTTTTCTTAAATAGTTTTTTTTGTCAGAAAAATTGTTTCTGCTTTTTTCAGTTTTTTAAAAAGAAATTTTTTATTTTTTTATTTTAGAGACACTATTATTTATTTTCAGTTATTTTCAGAAAATTCCTTTTTTTCAACTAAAAAAACATTTTTTTTAATGCTGAAAATATAAAAAATTAGTAAAAAAAATTTTTGGTGAGAGTGATAAATATACAACTCGGTTAATTGGGCGGGTTGAGTTGAATTGGGGTTATAATTATATTGTTAAATAGGTCATTAATTAATCATTAATCCATTAGTGACCCGCCTAATTTTGACTCGACCTCTCCAATTGCCACCCCTACATAACAACTTCATAATATGTTGGAACCTGAAATCTAGTCCCAATCCAAAACTGCTTCAATCATTTTTTGGGAGAGAATTAATTAAAAAAAAAACATGGTTTGATCATGAAGTCAAATTCAATTTTACAGTTTTAGTTGTAACACATCAATCTTTGTAGTTGTAATCCGGTATCAATTTAAATCACCCGCTAGCTCCCATGCCAAAGTGCATGAAAACATTTCGTATAGTGCTAACCCCCTTTTAAAGCCCTAATCGGACCACTTAATATGAAAAAATAGAGAATTTGAGTTTTGTATTTATTTAAAGAGACCAAATTCTTTTTCCATTTGGGAATGGGAATGGTTCGATTCTGGCTCTAAAAAGAAGAAAAACATTATATGACATGATTTCATTACATTTGGGGCATGACAAAAGTTAATTCCACTAACCATAAGTGGATGGATACTAACAGATGTTTTAAATTACTTCAGAATTAAAACTACAGAATTTGATTTGTTATAATTAAAATTATAGAATTTAATTTGTTCATGTAGTCAAACTTTGGGACTTTTACTTAATTCTTCCTTATTTTTTTTGTTTTTTTATTTATATGATTATTTTTTCCAAATAACTCCGTTAATGTTGAATTAATGTTTTTAGTGGTTTTGTCAATATAATATATTTTTTATTCCTCTAATTCCTAAAATCAAGCTGGACCAGAAAAATAAACATAAAAAAATTGAACAAAAACTAAAATAAGGATTCATAAGATTTAATTTTATATTTTTTCGGGTCTTATCGATGAGAGAAATTTTAAAAAAATAATAAATCGTTATATAATTTTAAAAAAAAATCATTATAACCAAAAAAATAAAAAGCGTCAAAATTCAAAAGAACAAGACCTTATTTATGATATGATCAAGCAATTACATTACAGCTATATATATGAAAATTATGCCAGTAAAATTATAATTGTATTTAAAAAATATTATTCCATAAACATATGTATCATCATTAACCATTAACCAAATCCCAACCAAATCCCAATGTATTAATCACATTAAATGATTATGTTAATGACATGTTCAAAAGAACTAACCACACACATATATATATATGTGTGTGTGGTTATATATATATATATCAAGTTGAAAGGGAGGCTCATGATGCTCAAAACAAATAGATAAACACAAAATTATTCCATAAACAAAGCTTAGAATCAATCGTCATGCATGTTAATTAATTAATTAGTATTTCTTTTACTATTTTCATTGAACTTTGTTAATTAGTATTTCTAGTACCCTGTTTCCGCGTACCCAATGACCCGTGTTGAATATTATTTAGGTTCATTTGGGCTAGGTTTTTTGAATTTTCTTACATGCTTGATGCTTCGGTTTCTGATTTTTTTTCATTTTTAGTTAATTTTTTTTACATTTGATCTACTTTTCAGGTTTCTCTTGACAAGAGAAAATCTAAAATATAAAAACTTTATTCAAATTTTAAAAAAATAATAAATCGTTATATAATTTTAAAAAAAAATCATTATAAACCAAAAAAATAAAAAGCGTCAAAATTCAAAAGAACAAGACCTTATTATGATTTATATCAAAGCCAATTATCATACAGCTATATATATGAAAATTATGCCAGTAAAATTATAATTGTATTTAAAAAATATTATTCCATAAACATATGTATCATCATTAACCATTAACCAAATCCCAACCAAATCCCAATGTATTAATCACATTAAATGATTATGTTAATGACATGTTCAAAAGAACTAACCACACACACATATATATATATGTGGTGTGGTTATATATATATATATCAAGTTGAAAGGGAGGACTCATATGATGCTCAAAACAAATAGATATAAACACACAATTATCCCTAAACAAAGCTTAGAATCAATCGTCATGCAGGGTAATTAATTAATAGTATGTCTTTAATATTTTCATTGAACTTTGTTAATTAGTATTTCTAGTACCCTGTTTCCGCGTACCCAATGACCCGTGTTGACTATTATTTAGGTTATTTGGGCTAGGTTTTTGAATTTCTTACATGCTGATTGCTTTCGGTTTCTGATTTTTTTTCATTTTTAGTTAATTTTTTTTACATTGATCTACTTTTCAGGTTTCTCTTGACAAGAGAAAATCTAAAAATATAAAAACTTTATTCAAATTTTAAAAAAATCCACTAGAGATAAAAAAAATTATTTGGTCAAGTAAAAAAATATTTTTTTATTTAATGAACTTATTTTTTAAAAATTAGATGAAAGTATTTACAGCTTCAAATTTCTCTCTTCAAGAATAGGAGCCGGAAAAATATAAATTTTGATTAAACAGATGAAAAAGTTCACTAAAAATGAAAAAATAACCAAAACAGCTAAAAAAAACTAACCCAAAGGGATCGTTAATTTTCATAGTAAACTTCGACTAATGGATAATTAACAACATTATATTAGAGGATATAAACTCAATGGGCCACATAATTGCGATGCGGCCATTAGTTAACTACTAGATGTTATTTTTAAGTGACTCATTAACAAAATGTTACATTAATCAGACAAC
>CM018894.1:17448967-17451467 GCA_009663005.1 Actinidia chinensis | reverse complement strand
TTATATCAGAAGAAGAGATAGAAAAGATTGTCCAAGAAATGTTAGACGAGTGGGGTTATTAGACATGGTGTGATCACCTTTTTCTTCACCAGTACTGTTGGTTAAGAAAAAGAGAATCGTGGCGTATGGTGATTACTTTTTCAATTTTTATTATGCGCCTAAACAAAGACACAATCAAAGATAAATACCCATTCCTATCATAGATGAGTGTGGATGAACTCATGGGGCACAATTATTTTCTAAGCTGGATCATGAGGTCAGGATATCATCAGATTGAATGATTCAAAGGAGTGAAAAGACAGCATTTCGAACACATGAGGGCACTATGAATTTTTAGTTAGCTTTTGGTTTGACAAATGCACCATCTACTTTTCAGAGGCTACAGAATGATGTGTTAGGCCAATTTGAGGAGTTTGTTCTTGTTTTTTTTTTGATGATATCTTGGTTTACAAGCCAATTTGGGAAGATCACTTGGGACATGTTATCCCTTATATTGAAAAGTTAAGGGAGCACCCGCTTTATGCCAATTGTCAAGTGTATTTTTGGCCCAACAACAAGTGGAGTAAGTAATTAGGGCATGTGATCAACACCCAGGTGTAGCACATGACCCTCAAAAATTATTCATATGACCGCTGGGCCTAGGCCCCAATCACTCAAGCTTTGAGAGGGATTCTTGGGACTGACTGGAATTACAGAAAGATTTATCAAAAACTATGGTAAAGTATGTCATCCATGTAATCGTTATTAAAGCAAAGATAGTTTTTCAAGTGGAATTCTGAAGCTGAGCAAGCTTTTTGCCAGCTTAAAATAGCTATGGACAACAGCCCCAGTGGCTGCCTACCTGATATTCCAAATGCTGTTTGTTGTGGAGTGTGTGTGATGCTTCTGAACAGGGGTTGGGCATAGGATTTTAATGCAAGAGGAAAGGCCAGTGGCTTACTTCGTAAAGCCCTATCACCAACAGGCTGCGGACTTTCAAATATTGAGAAGAATTGTTAGCTGGTAATGGCAGTGACCAAAGTGGAGGCATTATCTCTTGGGTGAGACATTTCCAAATCAAAACTGAACCACCAAAGGTTGAAAATTTCTTTTGGAAACAAAGAGTGACCACTATTATTGAAGCAGAAAAATGGCTATCTAGTGATGGGGGGTTTTGATTATGAGAATCACGTATAAAACTGGAAAGACTACATAGTGCTGATGCACTTCCAGGCTTGTGAGGATTCAGCTACAGCTGCAACCAGTCAGAATACTTTGGCAGATATGACAGTGGGTTTATGTAATTGGGAGGGAGCTATGCAAGATAGTTGGAACAAGATGGTGATTACAAAAACAGATTTAATCAGAGTTTCTCCAAGATCCTACTAGTCATTCCCATTACGTTGGCAACATGGTATGCTATATACAAATCTAAGCTCGTGGTAGGCAAGACTGAGTCATTTCGGCTTACTTAAACTCATACATGAACATCATGCTAGCCCTTGGGAGGCCACTTCGGGAGGAGGAAAGGACTACAAAGGCCTCAACAGCATTTTATTGGAAAGGAATGAAGAAGCAGTGCTACAATATGTGGCTGAATGTGATGTGTGTCAACGAAACAAAGAATGAAACAGTCGGCCACACCTGGTTTGTTACAGCCATTACCTATACCTTCTAGACTTGGGAATGATATTCCATGGATTTTATAGAAGGCGTACCATATTTCAAAACAGTCTGTTATTTTGGTGGTGGGGCGACAGATTGAGGCAATATGCTCATTTTGGTCCTTTGGCTCATCCTTACACTGCATCACAGGCCCAAGCATTTTTAGATACATTTTCAATTGCATGGAATGCTAGCTCTTATATCTCGATCGATGACCCAATTTTCACTAGCAAGTTCTGGCGAAGAATTGTTAGATTACAAGGTACTACCCTATCCATGAGCACTGCATCACCATCCACAAACTGGATGGACAAACGGAAGGTGGTGAATAGATTGTCTTGAAAATTATCTACGTTGTGTGCTGGTGATAAACCAAATAAGTGGGTTCAATGGATCTTTAGCAGGTGGTGGATACTACACTTTCATATTTCTACTGGGGTCACACCTTATGAGCTCTATATGGACAGGAAACCCCCAAACCCTTTAAATTATACTTCAGGAGCACCAATGGTGGCAGCCACTGAACAGTTGTGCAAGATTAGAGAGGCTATCCTCAAGCTTGTTAAAGGAACATTTACACACATTCACAGCATCGAATGAAGCAAATGGCTGATAAGCACAGGGACTGAGAGAGAGTTTGCATAAAGGAGATTAGGTCTACCTCAAATTGCAACTTTTCGGCAAGGTGGAGTTGGCTTTTCGAAGTGCTAAATTAGCTCCAAGTTTTTGGTCCTTTTAGTGGTGCAAGGGTGGGCTCCGTTGGCATATAAACTGCCCTACAAACATACTCCAGGATTCAACCCTGTAGCCATGTATCCCTTTAAAGAAGAAGTTGGGGTAGGGTCAGTGCATCGTG
>CM018894.1:17303967-17306467 GCA_009663005.1 Actinidia chinensis | reverse complement strand
ACTTGTATTCCCTCCAATTATCTGATCTAAGGCCTCTTGATTTTTTACCTGTCTGAGTCTCTATCATTTTATTCCACTAAGGAAGATACCCAGAACTTCCATCTTTGTGCTTAATTAGTATATACCCAAAACATATCTTGCGAAATTCATCAAATAAAGGTACAAACAAAAACCAATGTTTTCCTCCTAATGAAGCACTCGGATCGGGTCCCCAAAACGGTATGCACATAGTCCAGTGTTTCCCTTTGTACAAGAATCGCGGTGCAAAAATTTGACTCTTGTCTGATGCCTAAAACACAGTGAGGGTTCCAGAAGTTGCCAGTTTCTCACTCTTGCACCTTCAGTTCTCTGGCTTTTACCAAGTTTTGCAAAGCTTTCTACCCGACATGTACTAAAGCGCAGATGCCATGAGTCGGGAGGTATCAGATGACATCCATCCCTGGAATGGTACAAGCGGATGCTCTTCCATTGAACTGTATGACCTCAAGAAATATAGATTTCCTTTGAGTATCTTCATGGCCAATAATGCTTCCTCGTACAACCTTCAGGACTCCACCTTCTATTGTTACCTTGAACCGTAGAATCTAGCAGACCTAGAAGAGATCAGGTTTCCTTAGATCAGGGAACATATCTGACCTCTGTAAGGCGTCTTGTTGTACCATCATGATGCAGTTTCAGGCGTATCATTCCTATACCTTTTGGCTGGAAGTTTGTTATTGCCATCACACAACACCTCCATCAAGCTCCTCAGACTGAGAACCAATTGCCGATTTGGACACATTATGATAGGGCATCCAGGTCCAGAATCCATCTATCAGACGGATTTCAGACGAAAGATGAAACTGAAAATGCTTGATTGAGGCTCTTCATCACTAATAGCATTTGTGCAACATTTGAGTTGACTTGTCCTTATTAGGACAATCTTTCTTCCAGTGTTTTCTGCGTGACAGTCGGGCACATTTCGTCCTTCGCAGGACGCCTCCAGATGTTCTCCTTTTGAGCGAGATCTGCCTAGTGCCCACAGATTTGTTAGATTTTCTGTGTTTGTCCTGCCTCTGGATAAGTCGTGCTTCTGTGTAGTATCTGTGTGATCAAATTGATCCTTCTCCGATAATCATTGTTCACAAAGCATATTAAAAACATCACTGAATTTACATTCTCTTTCCTATAAAAGAGTAGTTGCTGCGTTAAATGATCATAAGTTTAGCAGAGAATCAATAACCGTAGTGCCATATCCTTATCAATAATTAACATCTAGATTATGTAAAATCAGCGAGAATTTTGTTGAAATTATCCAGGTGCAATCATAGGTTGTACCTTTTTTGTACTGGAAACGACAAGAGTTCTTCTTCAAGTAGAGTCGGTTCTTACGCTTTTCTTTGTCTGTACTCTTGCCTCCAGTTTCTTCCACAAGACTTGTTGCCAAAGTCTCCTTCATGACAAAGTACTTCTGGTCCTTTGCTAAGCACAATCGGAATAGTGCCACAAGCTTTACCGATTTACCAAAGCTCCAATCTTCATCGACATATCCTTGGGCGTGGCCCTCCACGGCAATATGGGATCATTCTCGCAAATAAAAGATCTGGAACTTCGCATTGCAATATGCCAAAGTTGTTAGTTCGTTGAATTCTCCACCTCGAACTTTGCATTGGATAACATGGTTTCTGCATTAGAACCACTTGTGGGACACTTCATTAGCAATTCTGGTTGCCAGATTTGCTCCCTTTGTGGGTTAGGTGCACTGTAAGCATTTCGGAACCTTTAGAGTACAGGGTGGACTCCCAAAATGCCAAACTACACACTTTTTACGTTCAAAGAGCGCACAAAAAACATAAATTTCAGGGAGTGTTATTTTGCCAAAACAGACCCCACGGTTGCGTCCAGGGGAACAATCGAAAATGGTAGGAACAAGCTAACGCGGTCCAAAAATAGACTAAAAAAATCACCTGAGTTTGCCCAAAAAATAATTCCGTCCGAGTTTGACTCAGCAGGAATATTCTGTAACAGTAAAGGGAATAATCTTTTTCTTCTGAAGGAATATTCTGTCACAGCAAATGGAATATTTCTGCTGAGGAGGAATAGGCTGCTGATTGTTGGCACTGTTGGACACACATGCTGACGGGCTGTTGCGCCATGCGATGACTAAGCTGTGACGTGGTGGTGTCTTCTTCACGGCGACTTTCCGGAGGGACTGGTTTTCCGGGTGACTTTTCGGGCAAACTTCGGCGGAGCTCTACAAGACTCGTTTTAAACTCGATTTTGATGATCTTTATACCATTGGAATCGTTCTCGACGAGACGCATCTACTGGAGTGATCAAAATTCAGATTGAGAACTTTCAAAAAACTAAAAATCTTTCACAGAGACGAAAGTTTGTGCATTTTATTAAATGTTCTAGCTTGCCTGAGTCTGATACAATTTGTTGTGCCCACTGGATTCAAGCTAACAAATAAAACACACCACAAGAACACAAGAGTTTACGTTGTTCCCCAAATCGGGGG
>CM018894.1:17288967-17296467 GCA_009663005.1 Actinidia chinensis | reverse complement strand
AGTCACTGAATATATGGAGCTTAGGAACTTTTAGCTTTTTGGAAGATCTAAGTCCTGTAATGAAAGCTTCATACCTAGCCTCGTTATTTGTTGCTGGGAGATTTAGTGTGAGGCACTGTTCAAATATTGTCCCCTCTGGGCTTTTCAAGACTATTCCTACCCTTACTCCCAAACTATTTACTCCTTGCATGCTCTTTCAAAGTCTGAAAAAGCAATCTGTTGTCATGGTGTACGTGAAAGTGATACATTGGGTCTAACTGGTTCCAATCAGGGTAATGCTATGATGGAATATCCACCCATTGAGTTTTTTGTGAAGTCTTTATCCTTTCGAAGTACGTGCACAGATTTCTGTGAATAGGATCGGTTAGTTTAGTTTCACCTTTTTCCTAATAATAATAGTGAATGTGAATGTGGTAGTTTCTCTATTGCTGTAAGACCTTGGTTTTGATTGATATACCCTTTACGTAAGTCTATGGTGGCACAGATAACCTCTATTGTTTCTCTATGTACTAGGATGCATGGCTTGGAACTGTATTACAGTTAGCTGTTCCTTGCCATACCTGCTAGAAAGTGCTGGCTACTAATGTAGTGAGAAAGTGCTATGATATTGGAAGTAAAAATCTCTCCTTGGCCTCTCCAGGATTCTCTTCAAAAGGATTTGGGATTAATACCGGTGATATGCTGT
Source organism: Actinidia chinensis (assembly GCA_009663005.1). Taxonomy (NCBI): domain Eukaryota; kingdom Viridiplantae; phylum Streptophyta; class Magnoliopsida; order Ericales; family Actinidiaceae; genus Actinidia; species Actinidia chinensis. Next base: position 17,295,782 of record CM018894.1, on the reverse strand, counting down.
GGAATTATAGTAGAGGCGTTGATAATCGGCTGGTTGGAGTGATCCAGGTTTGGAAAACAATGTCTCTTTATTCGACTAGCAAAGCACATTCCAAAATTTAGCAATATTTGCTTGCCCTTTATGCATTTGCAAGTTCGATGCCTTGTATCTTTTTCTCCCAGTATGCATGTATTCATGCGGACGATCAATTTGTTGGGCGTTTCTTATTTATTAATTTTTTTCCTATTGTCAACTGTCCTCCATTTGTAGTTTTTATTGTACATGATGTTAGATTATGAAGTCAGTCCTTTTTAACATTAGTATGACGTGTAAACTATGATGTTCAGTTTAAAGCATGTAGATGGACAAAGTGAAACATGGTTCTTAAGGAATTGCTTTCTAGAAAGCAGACTGGATGAGGCAGCTCTGTGTAGCTGAACCCAGTAATTATGAACAAGGCTTCTTGGGTAGAATGTGTTTTAGTTACACCTAATTAAGCCAGCAAGTATATCATTGGTGTGATACACATAATTCCTAGTCAGGTTGGAGTTGTAGCAAACCAAAGTTCCCTGTAAATGAAAGTTATCGGTATTGATTGTAACAGTCGATGAAAATTGCTATTTGATGAAGTCAAATGTTTTAGATAGTCATGACTGGCATAACTGATTCCATAATCTTTATCCATTATCAATCAAAATACTTTTGGATGGATTCTTGTGATATCAAACTGCGGTCTATTGCAGTTGATCTGCAACATGTCACTGTTTCATATTTTTTTGTGCATGAAAAAAATGGTCTGTTCCATAGTTTAACAGCTTGAGCAGTTGCAGATTTCTTTTTCAGATTAAAATGCATCTCCTCTATGGTGGCATGCAGGGGTGGAGCCAGGATTTTAAGTAGGGGGGCTAAAGTGTAAAAAAAAAAAAATTAAAACAATTTTTGCAATTTTTTGAAAGTCAGGGGGGGCTACAGCCCCTCCTTGTGACAGTGTGGATCCGCCCCTGGTGGCATGTAGTACTAGCTTACATTCACTTCTTTTTATCTGTAGGAAAGTGTGTATGTGATGAAGTAAATTGGGGTGCGAGGTTCAATAATTTGAAAGATGTTAGTATTTCAAATGCATTATTAAAACATATATATAGTTCTTTTCCCTGATTTTACTAACCTAAACTTATAATACTTTGTTGTTCTAGTGTCAGCATTTTCTCATGAACCTTTGCAAGGATGTCTCATTACGTTTGCATGGATGTGCAGTGCGAGGACGCAGATTTACCCTTAAGATTCTTCCATTTGACTAATAAATTAAGAATTGCGTGCTATTCTGTTGAGTTTCTTTGTTCTTAAAAAATGTAAAAAACAGTATTAATGACTTCTATTCCCCACCAAGTACCTGTGTCGACAATTATAACGTTTGGGGTGTGAAATATTTGTCCAACCCAGTACATGTATTGGACATTGGATCATCTAATTAGAACAATTGATGAAGAATATGCTTCTTCTCACATGGCACATGTCATGTATGAACTAAATATTGACAACATCCTCAAATGCAATTTATTTGTGTACTGGTGATGCTCACATACCTGTCCTCATCTTTTGATTGCATATCCCTTTATCATGATGGTTGGGGTTTAGGGAAAGTTGACGCCTTATTCCGTTTTGGCTAGAGCACACAAGGACTCCAAATTCATACCTGGCTTGAGTCCATGCAACAAGTTATGAAAATTAATTCTATTTAAGTTAACCTTATGGTGGTTCATATGTTTACTGTGATGTGGAAAAAATGAAAAGTAATTTAGTTTATACGATACATTGATGCAAATAAAGAAGAGAAGAAACGATGCTGAGGAGCTGGTGAAATTTATGGATAACCACATAGCTCTTTGGGTCATTTCAAATAGGTAAGTCAGCTTCGACTTAGTGAACTTCCTGTGCCACAATATTGTTAGAAGCAGGATGATTTAGGGGCTGAAATTTAGGGCAAATTAACTTTGAACTTTATAAGCAATTGTCTTACCCGTTCTTTTTTGGGTACAATGTCATTTTCACGGTCCGTATGTTTTAATGTTATTTTGAACATTTTGTTCCATTTTCTTAAATTCTAGTAAAATTGATGTAGTTTTGTCCAAAAAATCACTTGCTGCAAGTGAGCCTGCTACACCATATAAACTGATGTCAACCTTTTTTTTTCTTGAGTAGATGTCAACAATATCCGGGGAATGGGCTTGCAGGTTTCAAAGCTTGAAAGTGTAAAAATATCTACGCAATGTCTTTTTCTCTTTCCTAATTCTATTTTTATAGATAAATCCACTTTATCAACCCCCACCCCACCTCACCTCTCGAATAAATAAAAAAAAATATACTTTTGCATTTTACCTTTTTAACATTTGGAAATATGCAGACGACATTTTGGACTTAAAGTTATACTTTTTATTTGCCATCCAAATAGAAAACTGGTAAGACACATGCCTGATTGGAGAGTGAGCATAAAAGAAACTTCAATCGAAGCCAACCTTTTTGCCAGCCATCTCTTCCGTCCCTCCCTCAGCCACCTTAGCCACCGTCTACACATGCTTGATTGGAGATTGAGCATAAAAGAAACTTCAATCGAAGCCAACCTTTTTGCCAGCCATCTCTTCCGTCCCTCCCCCAGCCACCCCAGCCACCGTCTCCCACGTTGCTGCCTTTCCTCCAAGGCCCATCACTGCCTCCCCTCCCCTTCCTTCCCTATCACACAATGCCTCATCTGCCTCCTTGTATAAGTACTTGCATATGTCACAGATTTTGTGTGAAAGATGAAGCAAATTTGTGAGTTAGAATTCGATAATGATTCTAGTAGTAATGGCTAAAAACTTATACCGTCCGTTATTTTTATATGTGATTATAGGTCGAACCAAAACAAAGTATTTTTTCTTGGTTGGTGTGATTTGCGAAGAACAAAGGCCACTAATTAACTGGTAAAACACACTGCAGGTTGAACTCAAGAACAAATACCACTGGTGCAAGAACACGAGCTAATCATTGATAAAATGAAGCCCACTAGTGCAGTCTCTCAACCACCCCTCTTGTCCATTTTCTCAATTCATTTTATAGAATATAATTTTAGCCAAATATACTTTCTTTCGTAACCGTTTTTTCTTTGCATTTCTCTGTATCCTCTACCTCTCTCACCCACATTGCGTCCCCTATCAACCGCCACCACTAGGCTCACTCCCCTCCCCATCTTCACCCCCTTCTCTCCCTAACCTTTGTCGGTGGCGCCTCCCTTTGCCTCTCACGCCTCCTTTCCTCGTACGTGATATACCATGTTATACACAATATTATGCATGTGCATTGTACAAAAGTGTGTGTATGGTTAAATTAAAAATTTGGTTTAAAATTTAGAAATTGGGCTTAGGAAATTAGAGAAGTTTATATTAATGTGGTTTAGTTAAGATGTAATAAAGTAAATATTGTGTTCATTACTTGGAGAGAGAGAAACAAAAAAAAAGAGAAGATTGTGACGGAATTTATGTCATTTTAAATGTAAGAGTAACGAAATTGAGTTTGCACTTAATTCCAAAATCACAAGAGCGTCATTTGTATATGAATGTCAAGAAGGTAATGTGCACAAGGGCTAAGCCACAGGGACATAAAGTTGGTTTTGCCCTATTTTTAATAACAATTGTCTTATCTCTAGGTTCATGTAATGTTTTATGTTGTAGGGCATGAAAGGAACTCCATTCGTTCTTGGCTCGCCTCCACTTCAACAAGTACCAAAGAGCAATGTAAAATTGGTTCTCCAACCAAAGAGAGTGGTAGTGAAGGTATTTTTTATTTCCATTTTCTTCATTATTCATATAGGTGGTTGGTGTTTTTTTTTACTGGGGTGGGTGGGTGGGTGGGTTTCGGGGATTGACCTTTGCTTGAGACCATTTTAAACTTGTAGACAAGTTGGACATTAGTCAATTGGTAAGATTTGAAGACAACTTATCATGGTCTTGACATGATTCACTTCTTTTCCCTTTTAAAAAAGGTAAATGCGACATAAATATAAAAAAGGGAATTGTTTGCAACTTATTTGAGCCTGCATTCCACCATTATGCTTTCTCCTCTAAATTATTCACTAAACCAACATATGTGGTATATAAGAAATTAAGAGTATTTGATAGAAAGGTGAATCTGTTGACCATACTTTCATTTTTTCATTTAGGATTTACGGTATTTGATATGATAAATTCTGTTGGTACTCCAGAACTTGAGGTTTTAACTTGTTTGTTTATTTGAACTTTATGATATGGTTTTACAAACTACAAAGAGTTGGGTGGAGCAAGGCAGATTCATGTATCCTAAGAATTTGGTGTTAAGGTTTCTTGAGTTGGCTTTATCCTGTTTTTGTTTGTCCCACTCCATGTCTTTCACGTGATGGCTGTCAGCCTTGTTTCATTGGAAGCATACACCAGGATGGTTCAAGATAGTAGTTGATAGCTAAGGCAACTTTCTGGGTAGATTGTTTATATATTGGGTTATAAATCTTATCTGAATATGTTTATTACATTCCTCCTTTTTTTGGAGGTGAATCTTGCTAACTATTAGACCATGGTGAAATGCAACATCTGCTCTTTTTATGAACTTCCGTTGCTGGCTTGTCTGAGAATACTAATTCAGTTTTAACATTAAAATTTGATGAAATTTTTGTCACACTTCGATCTATGTTCTGCTGGGAGATAACAAAAACAGGTATTTTTGGCATCTGCCTCTAGCTTTAGGCCAAAAAGTGTTACATTCAGGATTACAGCAGTTGTAAATGGCTTTTTTCCCCATATTTTTTCGTATATCTTCCCTTACTGTTTCATGTAACAGATTTTGAGAAAAAACCATTGATGTAAACACCCAGGTCTGTTATGCACTGATTCAACGGTACATTCAGTTCACACTGGGAAGAATCTGTTGAATGCTGAAGCTCCTTTAGACCAGGACTCAGCTCTACCGCCTTTAGGTGATCTTGATTTGGGAGTTGTAGAAGTCTCCCTCCAGATCTGTTTTCAGAAATGAATGATATGTATGGTGGGAAGTTAATTTATTTGCTTTTGAAAAAGAAAGGAAAAAGTGTTGATGGTGCGTCACTGGAAACAGTACAAGGTAATGTTTTTTTTACGCTACTTATTCAAGAGCAGCTTCTACTCTCTGTACCAGTACCTAACAACCATCTGGATTTTATCCATTTAGCTGCAAAAAATGAAGGTACCAGACCCTTTGCCCTTGATTCAGCCTGTGTAAAGGAAGACCCTGTGGAGGATAAGGTATTGTTTTCACTTTGCTTTCATGGCTTATGGGCGTGAACAACAGGTTTTCTGCCTTCCTGCTTCCTCCACTTCTTTAGAGTTTTCACCTCCGGCTTTGTTTAAATCAGATAAATGATTTTGACCATAATTACTGATGACATTAAAGTGTTGACCATCAAACCTAAAAGGTTAGGCTGTTATTGAAAGGAGTAACTTTCTTATTTATACTCTTAACAATGTTAGTATGCTCATCTTTGTGTTAACACCGATTAACAAGTATGTTCATTAGGCTGCATAGCCTGCATGCTCAAAAGCTCATAAGAAATGTATTTTATTTGTATGTTAGAGTATCAAACTTGTGAGGAGGTATCACTTGATATTCTTCAAGTGTTTATAGTGATGAGTTACTGGTTTTTACGTTTAGGAAGAATAATTTCCAGTTGAGAAAATTCAAACAGTGGTGGTTTCTGAAGCGGGACCTTCCAAAGCGGTCATTTCCGTTGCAGTCCGTAATAAAACTTTTTTAATGCCTTTGTCTCTAAGTCAAGTAGATACCTCAATGTTGTAACAACTACCCTAAGAACTGAGAGTTGACATACTTGAGCAGCTTCTTGCACATAGGCGGCCAGAATGTGCGTCAGATGTTTCTTTGAACCATACATCCAAATCTAAGGAATCATTATGTATGAAGTGTCATGAGAATCAAACTGCTTGTTCAAGGAAAGAACTTTGGGTTGAAAATCCACCAGAATGGGTTGGGAAGTTCAAAGATAGCAATTGCTGGATTTTGAAAATTCTTGCGGACATGTATTACAGATCCGGATCAATGGGTCTTCTGTCTGCTATTTTGCAATGCACTCTTTCAGAATTTCAACTTTTCATGGATGCAAGTAATGATGGATGGGATGATGCTATTAGTTGCTTGTCTGATCTTCTCGAGCAGTACATTAAACTGATGATAGAAACAGACATTGAGGATATCTACGTTTGCTTTCATCTTTTTAGACGGTAAATACAATGAAGATATGTTGAAATGCTTACTTTGCATGTGTAGTTTGCCAACACCTCATCCCAACCAAATACAAACACGCACACAGAGACAATAAAAGCCCCCATGTGTGCGCACAGAAGGAGGGGTGGTGGTAATGTTTAAATGTATTAACGAAAAGCAGAAAGTTGCCCATGAATTTAGTAATTGACACGTGAATCTAGGATCATTGTGTTGGAGACTGCTGCTTTCAGCACTTAAATACCATTGCCAGTTTTGTTTACATTCAATATCTTTCAAATTTGTTTACTTGAAAATCTATTTTTTTATGTGGAACAATTATGCATAGAAATTTATTGGCCCAAACAATGCGCATGGTACTACGCTGGCTTCTCTGTTGTACTATTCCTATAAATATTCTAATATACAAAAGCTTATTTTAGAAAATATATTATGCTTGCTGCTAGCTTTCTTGTTGTCTTGAAAAGGTGGTCTCCATCTTTGTTTAACTAAGTGTTCTTCAACTGTATAACTAGATCACTATGCCTCAGCGGTTCATGCTTAGAAATGTGTGTGTCCTATTT
>CM018894.1:17186467-17188967 GCA_009663005.1 Actinidia chinensis | reverse complement strand
GACAATTACTAGTCTAAAAATAAAATAGAACAACTTCTCTTATGTTCTCATTTGGACTGAATTGTCATGTCCAGTCCAGTTTATTGGGTTCATGCTTGAGTCGTCTTTGATTATCCGAATCGTTCATATTTTTGGGTTCACAAAATACATAATTCATACGAAAAATTAAGTTAATCACGGTAATCACATATTCAAATCAGTTTTATATTAAAATAAATGAATGATTAAACTTTTTCTTATAGTTTTAATTATAACAATCCATTTTTTCATATAAAATTGATCCGTACATGGTATTATCGTTATACGATGAATGCATAGAGGAGTTATGCGTTACCCTAAAATTTAGATGCCTTGGATCATCGAAGTGTGTTTAGACCTAATGAGCTAGACTAGATGGTTCAATCCATATTAAAACGGAAGACGAGCCCCGTTCCCACAATAAAAATAGAAAACCTGGTTGGAATTGGTTAAAATGTAGGTAGAAACTAGGGAGATCCTCTAAAATCGAATCCAAATATTTATTTATTTATTTTACTCTCTCCATTTTAATTTGTTTATTTTTTTGTGGGTAATTTAATTTTGTAAGTTAAAAAAAGTTTATTTTTTGAGAAACTAAGGCTCCGTTTGGTAATGCTTAAAAATTAAGTTTTTTTTAAAATTTACTATCAAAAAGGTCAATTTTTTTTAATTTTTTTGCTTTTGTGACTTTACTTTAGCTAAAACTAAGCAAAAAAACCAACTTTGATTAATTTTTTTACTTATTTTAAGCAAAACAAAAAAACAAAAAAAATTGATGCCGAACAAAACCTAAGATGCTTTTTAATTTTTGCTTTTAAACAATCAACTTAAAGTTGATCTTTCTCATTGATGCCTCCATTTTCACATATACAATATGCAAAGGAGAAAAGTTCAAAGTTATAGATATACATATTTGTATGTATATTTGTACAAACGCTTTAACATCATATGTGGGAGAGAGAGCGCATTGCTTGACCCCAAAAAAACTCATTTCACCCCCACAAAAACTATTTTTTCGCTTTTCCTTTAACTATTTTTCAAATTAATTGATTTTTTTATATTTCGAACTCCTTTCTTCAAGAAGAATCGAAAAAATCTAAAAATTTGATCAAACAAAAAAAAAAATTACTAAAAACAAAAAAAACTTAAAAATCAAGAAACTAAAAAAACTCGTAACTCACCGTATTTTCACCTTATAAAATCTCATTTTGGGCCCTTTTGTGGGGCTACTAAATCCTTATAAGTTTGACATTGTATATTAGGTAAAGTATGTGGTCTAACAAATTTGGGGCCCTATAATTTTTGGAAAATTTTGAGAATCCTAGGCACTGGCTTTGCCCGTCTATGCCCAGGACCGGGCCAGTTTAAGATTTCTTAAACACGAAAAAAATCTTATAAAAATTAGTTTTAATAATAAAAATACCGATACTATATTATTTTTGTATAATAATATGTAAAAATAAATAAAATCCCATGTTCGGGAATCTGAATGGGAGGTCCTTCATATATTCTGATATTTTAACCAAATAAATTAGAATTGACATAAATAGAAGCACGGGAAGGGACAGACTGCTTTAATCTCACTCCACCAACCGGTTGGTCACCACCGACATATCCTAACGAGTAGTAATTATTCCATGAGCCCTTCGTTTTTGGTTTTGTTTACTAGACCCCTATTTGCCTTGCTTCAATTTTATTCTATTTATGTTGTGTAAGCCTAGCTAACGTTAAGTTTTTTTTTTCAAAAAAGGAAAATTAGGCCCTTCTGGCCTGAGATTCGACTCTCCCCACCCCCCCACCCCGGGCTATCAATTTTCGTATTGGACTAGTTCATAAATTCCCTCCCTCCCCGTGCGTTTCTAAACAATAGGATTGATACCCCAAATTAGTTGGTTCAATTAAATGAATACCAAGTCATAAAAAAAACGACATTAACAGGACCTTAATTTTTAAACCTAAACGTGACTGATGAAGGTTTCAAACTGACAGATTACAACGTTTACTGTTGAATTTGATAATATGCTGCGCTGAAGATCTCATTTCTGATCCAAATCCATAATCCTCACCTAACAAGACACTCGCACATAAAGTTGTGGTGCATCCAAGAATCATGTAGTCCTTTAAGCATGATAATTTGAACCGTTCAATGACAACAATCCAACTCATTATTCACTAAAATATCACAATCCTAATCTGTAATATATTATTGTAAGGTGAATTTTTGTTAGCAGACATCTCGGAGCTTCGTTTTCTACCATTTTTAAAACACGGTAAAATAAGCTAATTTCTATTTTTGACAGCGCTTAGCGAAGCCACGCAAAGGGGGGAGAGAGCGGGGGGGTCCGGTTTTTTTGTTTTTTTTTTTTTCTTTTTCATTAGTTGTAATCCGCCTATTGCTAATTAGTTTTAGTTTGAATACATATATCTATGACAATAATATGGTATCAAAACTAGGTCTTGAATGGTTTTCTTGTGACTCAAG
>CM018894.1:17073967-17076467 GCA_009663005.1 Actinidia chinensis | reverse complement strand
ACGCAAAAAGCCTCATGCTGCGTTGAATCTTCTGAGAACTTGTTTCCAAATTTCTCACACACTTTCGGGAAGTCTAACGTCAATTAATAAAACGGCCAGGTAGGGGGGTAACAGAGAATATTTTAAGCCCCACCTGCTGCTATCTATGTAAGAGAGATAAAGATCTTTTTAGTTTTTTTAAATGACACTTTTACCCTTTTCTCTTATTGGTTTCCATAGACCTTCGTAATGTCCCTTGCTATGCGTCTACTGCTACCCCTCACTCCTCCGACCTAGTTTGATGATTAAATCATTCATGGTTTATTGGATTTGAATTTAAAGTTACTGATGTATTTGGATTCAAATTCTTAACCTATATATACAGTTTTTATGGCGATGTATTTTGTGTAAAAAAATATAGCGTGAGGCACAGAGAGAGTGGGTGAAGTACCACCACTTGACCACGGGAGTGAGATATGTAATATGTAAATCTTTCTCTATTTAATAAATCTGTTGTACTACTCTAGAACGTAAGCAAGTTGCTAAACCTTGTAAATTATTGTGTCTATGTGTGCATGTGATTTTGTACGTATGTGCGATTGATGTGAATCAATTTAGGGACAATAGTATAAAATTTATTGATAACTTTAATATTGAAAAAAATTATGTTATTTGGATAAAAATTAATTGCTGATCAAAATAAATGAGTATAATTTTGTGTGTCACACTTATTTATTTTGTATCGATCCAATTAACATAATTTTTACAGTATTGATCACGACGAAATATATAATATGAATTATTTGGAATAGTTGAAATAGACTAAAATGAGGTTCAAATTTCTTAAACTGCACAATATAGTCCAAATTCTTGAACTTCAGATAGCGGTATCCTTTCTTTGAGCATCTCTAACCCAATCCTTTATCTTAGATGATCAAAATAAAATAACATTTTGAATTCAAAAAAGTAAATACAAAGAATTTTACCTCCATTTTCATATTTAAAATGTTCCCTTTTAACATAAATCTTCAAAATTTTCAACCAGCCATTTTAAATTGTTAATTAGGCTCAGTTTGGAGTATTTATTTATTTATTTATTTTGATTCTTTAGTTTTTGAGTGTTTTTATCTATTGTAATTTTTTTTCGTCATTAAATCAGAATTTTATAGCTTTTTAGTTCTTCTTGACCAAAGCATTTCGAAAATATAAATTTGTTTATCTAATTTGAAAAAAAACTCATTAGAGATGATATAGATTTTTTTTATAAATTTTTTTTTCATTATTTAATGAAAAAAAATTTAAATTAAATAAAAAAATTATATTTGTTGACTCTTCTTGTTAAAAGGAACCGAAAAAATACAATTTTCTAATTTTCCTTGTGCCCAAGAATTGCGTGAACTCTCGAGTTTGTATAGGTTTGGGTGAGAAGTTAACTCACCATTTTCTAAAATATGTTATAAACTTAAAAAATAATGTTTTTATCAAAACATCACTAAAATCAAATTAACCTAAAAAACGTATAAAGTTTTAATTAAAAGAGGTTGATAGTTTTGCTAAAAGAGATTGAAGGAAAAAGAAATGTTAAGAAGCAAAAAATCGATACCTTTCCTTTATTATTTTACGTCTATCAAACTTTTAATCAAAACACAATTTTACAATCATTTGCATAGGGGAAAATGTTGTGGGTATACCCAAAATGCATTTCACTTGCACTCTTAGGAGAGAGAAAGACACAAGAGAGTGTGGGTGGGACCCACCCAAGTGTGTGAAGCTAACCCCAAGTGTGTGGGACTCACTCCCATTGTGTCTTTTTCTCTCTTAGGAGTGCAAGTGGGGTGCATTTTGGGTTGTACCCATAGCACAACCCTTTGCATAGGTCATGTTTGTTGTGTAAATCTCCAGTGCAACTGTTATATCACGTGACGTTGATGACGTAGTATAACTAATCAATAATAATTTTACAAATAAGATGAGAAAATCATAAATGGTGAATACAATTACTTTTACTTTAAAAAATGAACAATTTTCATGTTAAAATTTGCATAGGTCATGGTGACGTAATACTTGTTGTTTCCAAATTCTTCGCACACTACGAAAAGGCTAAGGTCAATTCATCAAAAGGGATCGCTACGACCGCCTAGCACGCGGCCAATGAGAATCAGGAAAAATATACGTTTTTTAAGCCCACGGCCACGTGCTGCTAATCTTCTGTATGTCAAGATATTTTTAGTTTTTTTAAATGACACGTTTACCCTTTCTCAGGTTCCGTTTGGTAATACTTAAAAGTTAAGTTTTTTTAAATTTTTCAATTAAAATGCCAATATTTTTTGGATTTTTTACTTTTTTAGCTTTATTTTAACTAAAATTAAGTAAAAAAATAAAAAAAAACTTTGATTGACTTTTTTTTACTTATTTTTAAAATAAAAATTAAAAAATTAAAAAAAATTGGTGACAAACAAGCATTATTGGCTTCCATAGTCCTTTGTATTTTGGAACCTCCTTTTCTCTTGGTCTACTACTA
>CM018894.1:17066467-17068967 GCA_009663005.1 Actinidia chinensis | reverse complement strand
ATTTACCCTATATGTATATTTTGAAACCCTAATTTCCTAATCACAGAGACGTTTCAGAGACAGAGAGAGAGAAGGGGTATAGGCGGAGCCGAGGAGACCGGATGGTTCGATTTAGGCGCCGATGGGTTCGGTTCAAGTGCCGGAGGGTTCGATTCAGGCACCGAATGCTTCGATTCAAGCGACGGATGGTTCGATTCAAGCCACATATGGTTCGATTCAGGCGACGGATGTACGCAGTATTCCTCTCTCTCCGATTGATTTTTTATTTATTTTTTAATTACTTTTTGGTGGTTGTTCTTGTGGTTGTGGAAGGGGATAAGGAGGGGTGAAATGGTCCGAAACATCCCTGATACCGCCGGATAACTTTTGGGGAGGGTGAGGGCTGCCCAAAAGTTATCCGGGACTATCCGACAGCTGGAGGAAAGGGAAGCAGAGGGAAAAGGTTATCAAGGGCAGCCAAACGTCGGATAGAGGATGTAGGAGGGGAAAAAAAGTTATCAAGACCCCTTATCCGAGACTATCCGGCAACCAAACAGGGCCTAAGCGATTACAGCTAAAGCATTCCCCAGCTAAAGCAAAAGCGACAATTTATGAGAATGACATTATTCCGTTATTTGTAATTATGTTCAAATTAATTATAAAAGACAGAAGTTAAAAATCATCAAAATAGAATTTTTTATAAAATTGATTTTTTTATAAAATTTTTAATGTTAATTTTGACCCATAGTTAATTTTAATGTTAATTTTGACCCATAATTCACACAATCAATCAAAAATGGACTCCCCTTGATTAGTATAAAACTTGGTTTTGATGATTTTTAATTTTGGGCAAACATGATAACAATTTGTATAACTTTATAAATAGAAGGTAGTTGCTTACAAGCAGCAACAACACCACTACATTAATTTTATAGGTTTTTTTAGTTTTAGTAAAATTTATTAACTGATTTTTTAAAAGTTTATATTTTTTCACTTCATACTGATTACAGAAATCTATAAATATAAAAAAATTATTCAAATTCAAAAGAAAATTCAAATATCGAATAAAAATAATTTTTTTTCTTTAATATTTTTTTTAAATTAAATTAATATTTTTATAATTTTTAAATTATTCTCGTCAAAATAAATTAAAAAAAATTATAAATTTTTGAAAACAGAGTAGATAAATTAATAATTAATTAAAAAAATAACATTACCTGGGCTTAAGTTGAACAAATTTGAGAATATGAATAGACCGATGGTGTCTCTCTCATCAATGAGTTAATGACATGTCGCTTTCTTATAAAAATATTTCTTTTTCATTGATGAGATGTCGCTTTCTTATAAAAAAAATATCTTTCTGGTTTAGAAATTGAAAGGCGCTCAACGCGCCAGGTAGGGGTCGACCGTACGACTTGCTGCTTAGGAAACAGGCTGCAGGCGCTGATTTTCATAAGTACTAAATATAAAATATAAATATTTAAAAAGTCTCTTTCTGTATTTAACTGCAATCGCTCTCATTCTAATTTCTGTTATCTGTCAACATCCTTTGAGGTACATTTTTTTTTTGTATTTTAATTATTTTGAGATTTTTTACTTTTAATAAAAAAATTTAGACGTTTGATAAAATTTTTATTATTTTCTGATTATCTCGATAAGAAGAGTTTGAAAATATAAAAATTATTATTAAAATTAGATTTTTTTTTTACTAAAAACAAAAATTCACTCATATAGGTGATGTTTGATAATGTTTCTATTTTTTTATTTTTTGTGTTTGTTTATTTTTATTTTGTTTTGTTTTATTTTTTGTAAAACAGAAACAAAAAATATATTTGTGTTCACCTATTTTTAAACTATTTAAAAATAAAAATATATTTGTGTTCATATTTTTTAAAACTATTTTAAAAAAAGATGGAGGTGGAGGTGGAGGCGGTGGAGGCGGCGGTGGTGATGGTGGTCGTTGGAGGTGACGGTGGTTAGAGGCGGTGGTGGTTAAGGAGGTGGTGGTGGGTGGCGGTGGAGATGGAGGCGGAGGTGGCGGTGGGTGGAGGCGGTGGCGGAGATGGTGGTGGGTGAGGCGATGGGGTGGTGGCGAAGGAGGAGGTGGTGGTATTCGGTGGCGGAGCGGTGGTGGGCGGTGGTTGGTTGTGGGGGTGGAAGTTGGAGGAGGCATGGTGGCGGTGGTGGAGGCGGTGGTTGTGGTGGTTGGAGACGGTGTTTGCGTGGCTGGTGGTGTTGGGCGATGGAGTGTGTGGTGGTGAAAAAATTTAGAGAAAAAAATTTGGATAAATTTTTTTTGAAACAAAACAAAAAAACATTTTCCTTGTTTGTCACTATGTTTGAACATATTGGGAAGTTGTTTTGCCTTGTTTTTATTTTATTTTTTGGCAACCCAACAAGTTTTCTTTCTGTTCATTCCTAAAAACAACAAAAAGAAAAAAAGAAAAACCAGAAATAAAATAGTTAGCAAACATACGCATAGTAACTTGTTTAGTTGGGTTACAGATCTATTATCGCGGAT
>CM018894.1:16978967-16983967 GCA_009663005.1 Actinidia chinensis | reverse complement strand
CATGATTACAATGACATCTTCTGCTAGAGTAAAGAAAATAACTGCGGAGAAAGTTACGAAGTCTCATCCACAGAGGACTCAAGAAGTCTCAGATAAGCAAGTGGGTGTTTTTCACGTCTCATCCACATTGATTTATATTTATAAGTTAAAATGTAGAAAGAGTAAAATAGAGATTTCAATAAACTAAAGTATTGACTTCAACAAAAATCGTTGGTCAATGAATGGTCAATTAATTTAAGGGGTATTGTGAATTTCATATGTAAACCAGAAGGGAAGGTAGTGTAATTTTAAACCTCAGGGGAGGTAAATTTAATTTATTCTAAATTTTAACCATTAAGTCATTAACATTAAAAATCCGGGTTCCACATGAGAGGAAAGAAAGTAGTGGGTCAATATGCAACAATGCTAGAGTAATTATTAGTCAATATATTTACTTTTTTATAGAGGAATTGAAAATTAAACGTGATTTCGGCGAAACCTCCATCCCACCCCTCTTTTTAACACTATTAGGCCATCTAAAAAAATCCTAATGTCAAAATTTTATTTGTCTAATTTTTAAAAAATGCTCGCGTTATTTTCTACACCCCGCATAGTTTCTTACGATACCCTCATCACTCACCTTCACTGTGAACTTTGGTCACCAATTGTCAACGATTTTTTTAGCCGATCACTGGTCATTGACGATTTTTTTTTAAGCCGGATTCCTGACACTGACGACGTTTTGTTATGTTGTTTTTTCTTTCGTAAACAGCTTTTCCAACACATTAAAATTTATTATTCTAAAAATAAATTATTTTTATTGTGTATGGTGGTGGTGGTGCAAACCGTAAAAAAAATTTAACCTAAATATTCACTGTTAAAAAACACATAACAAAAAATTATCTATTGTATATAACAGTTTAACATTTAAAACCAAAACAAACAGTTAAATTTTGAGTTTGTGGCAGGATGTTGATGGCATAAGGCAGTGTGGTGGTGTCAGTAGTAACATTAATTTCTAATTTGTACTATTTTTTTATAGATTTTTTTCTTGAGCCACACAACTTAAGAGAACAAGAGCCGTAAAGCAATGACAAAAAATAAAAGAAACTGGGAATCATGCAAATTATTGAGAAATGAAATGGTAATGTTTTTTTTTTTCCACCAAAAAAGTTTTTTTTGTCCAAATTAATCTTCAAAATATTTTTTTGTTTTTCCGGATTTTTTTAAAATTAGATATTTTTTTTTAGGACTCCTCTCACCAAGATGAATCGAAAAAAAATAAAATTTTGATCAAACGATAAAATAGATTAATTAAAAATAAAAAAAATCAAAAATCAAAAAATTAAAAAAACAAACAAACCATTACCCAAACGTGGCCTTAAGAATGAATCTCAATGGGCGTAGAGGAAAAACACAGTAGTCTTAAGCCCCCATCATTTTCAATTATTGTGTTCTTATGCAACGAACGCTAATCAACTACAGTACTAGAAGTCTTAGACTGAGAAACATGCTACGATTATTTCACGAGAAAATCGTGATATGTATGGAAACGAATATTTTTCATTCATAAATATTCAAACATGCATGGTTGAATATTTATGACATTCGTTTTCACAACTCCTGTATTGGTTTACGTACATATCACGACTTTCTCGTGAAATACTCTATGCATGTTTTGCAGACAGGGGCGAAGTCACGAGAGAAGTTTAGTGGGATAAAAATCATAAAATTATGAGATAATAGTGTAATTTTTTTTAGTAGAGTTAAAGTAGTATATTTTTTTATTAGGGTAAAAATGTAATTATTTTGTGTACTAAAAATATAATTTTTTTTTCAGTTGGAGTCAATTGACCCCACTTGCCTCTACCTAACTCCGCCCATGTTTGCAGGGTTTATAAGCAGTAATTTTTATTTTTTTCTCTTTTAAAAGTTGTGTCAGATTACTTGGCACAACTTCTGCTAAGTCAAAAACGTCATAAAAAAAGTTGCTCACAAAGAGTTGATTATGAAAAATTCAATTTTAAAAATTTTCAACTTTTACTTTAAATGAGCAATTTAAACATAAGTTCAACTATATCAAATACCGTCTCTATCTATTCCTTATTGAAGTTCCATTATACTATTTGTTATGTCCCAAAATATATGTTCAAATCAAAAAATCAAGCAAACCAAAAAGTCAAATGTAATATTTATAGCGATAAAATTAAAACTTAAATACAATAATTATATTCTCTTATAAAATTGAATTCCTCCCAAATAACCTTTAATATGGGACGCAATGAGTACTAAATATTTCTCACATAACAAGGAGTCAATGGCAAGAATTTTGGCCAGCGATGACGTAATCTGATGACCAAAAATAGTTACTCCATTTTCGTCCACTTTATTTATTTATTTTTTGACGTAGCAAAATATTTTTCCATTTTATAAATCCAACTACTAAACTAATGTAGATTTTTTATTTTACCCATTCATTACTGAATTTGATGTGACACTCCCACTTTTCACTTGTAGATAATTTCAAATGACACAACTTCAATGTAGTTTTGGACTGCACGGTGCAATTCAATCTTTTTGCACTTTGAGAGCATTTTGATGATCCAAACCGTCATTATTATAAACTCCGTCATGTAAATCAATTTTATAAAAAAAATATGTTAATCGGGTACAAATCAATATCTGTTAAATACTGTTTTGTAACTTAATAAATGAGTGTTGCACACATAGTTATACACATTTATCTTTATATAAATTTACATTGATCCTCTTGATTTATATTCGATAAACGTGATTTTTTACAATATTAAATTCTGTGATGAAGTCTATAATATGAAAGATTTGTATCATCAAAATAAATCTAAAATGCTTAAACAACACATCACCCGTCCAATTTTTGACTACGAAGAAGCTGAATCCAATTTCAAATTAATTGAAGATAAACTTAGACTTTTGAGGGTCACTTCATTATCACCTTAAAATGTTAAATGTTTAAAAAATGACAAATAAATTTGGCACGAGGGAGTATTTTGCACTCTTTATGACTTTTACTTCCCAACGAGGGGAGAAAAAAATAGAGTGAAGAAAATCAGATCTATAGTTGTCAAAATAGGAAGTGGAAAAAAAGAAGGAAAAAAAAAAGGAGAATAGGGAAATGATCTAGAAACGAAATGGGGAAAGTAAACATCTCAATGGAACTCTTGGAAAAATCTTTGACAACCAAACTATTGAACCTAAAAAGTTCTCAATATTCTAGAAGGGTAATTTTACATATTTGTTGCAAATATTCAAATTAATCCATGAAATATTAATTTATGATGTTTCAAATTTGTTAGACAAACTGTAAAAGTATTTTATTGGTAGAGCTTTAAGCACCATTTATTTGTACAAAGTTGATCAAAGCCACACGACGAATAAATATAAAGTTTTACTGTACCGAACCGAATTTTGTAAGAACCAGATCTTACACATGGCACTCTTAAATTGGATGATTGCTAACGGCATACACATTTAGGTCAACTTTTCAATCGATTAGAGGGCACCTCTCAACTATTTCGTCGAGAATAATATGGAGGAGAACGTGGGAGTATGCCAAGCACGTGACCATTGATAGATTGGAGGGCAAGGTGAAGTTATTTATAAAAGGTAATACAATGGAGAGCTCAGGTAAGCACTTCTATTCCCACTTGAAACTCTGCAAAATTGGGCTCTTATCTCTTCCTATCACTGACTTGAAGAATGTATCACTTGAAGAGTATGGGTCATATGAGAATTGCCTAGAATTTCGGGTACCTATATGTAATTTGATCAGATCATCGTGCAGAACCGTAGAGTTTTGGGCGTCGAAAAGTCTAAGGTCCTATCATTTTCGATCATCGTAGTCTTATAACCGGACGACACCTCGAATTCTAGAATCGGGCACGCTACAATAATCCCTAGGCCGTGTTTGAAGAATAAAGTTGAAAAAAATTCGTTTGAAGAAGTCGGATTTTTTCAACTAGTTAGGCTTGAGTTATTTAGGGGATGTTTGGTAACATTTTTATTTTTTTATTTTTTGTTTGGTTTTAATTTTTGTTTTTTTTTTTTGTTTTGTTTAATTTTTTGTAAAACAAAACTAAAAATACGTGTGTTCCACCTATTTTTAAAAAACCATTTAAAAATAAAAATATGTTTGTTTTTTACCTATTTTTGAAACTATTTTCAAAAGAGATGGAGGCTGTATGTGGTAAGCGGTGGTAAGGAGGTGGCGATGGGGTGGCTTGGAGGTGGCACGCAGTGGTGGTTGGAAGGTGGCGGCGGCGGTGGTGGTGGTGGTTGGAGGTTGGTGGAAGGAGGTGGAGGTGGAGGTGGAAGGTGGCGGCGCGAATGGTGGGTGGTGGTGGTTGGGGTGGTGGTTGGAGGTGAGCGGCGGTGGGTGGTGGTGGTTGTAGTTGAGGTTGGGATGGGCGGCGGTAAAGTTGGAGGTGGTGTGCGGTGGCGGTGGTGGTTGGAGGAGGCGATGGTAGTTGGAGGTGGGGTGGCGGCGGTGGTTGGAGGTGCGGCGGTCGGTTGGAGGTGGTGGTTGGTGGTGGAGGTGGCGGCGGAGGTGGTGGTTGGAGGTGGAAGTAGCGGTGGAAGTGGTGGTGGTTGGAGGTGGAGGAGGTGGTTGGTGGTGGCGGTGGTGATGGTGGTTGGAGGTGGTGGTGGCGGTGGCGGTGGAGGAGGTGGTTGAAAAAAATTTGGATCAACAATTTTGAATGAAAAAGTTTTGTAACAAAACAAAAATCACTTTTTTCTTGTTTTCATCACTATTTTCAAAAATAGTGAAAGTTGTTTAGCTATATTTTTTTTTTTTTTTCAACACAACAAGTTTTTGTTTTCAATTTAAAACAGAAACGAAAATTAATGGGTTAACAAACACCACTTAGTTTTTGGAGTTTTTTTTTTGATAATTTTTTTATTATTTGATAAAAAAATTATACCTTTTCGGTTCTTTAATTTCTCTTAACAAGAGGAATTTAAAAATGCAATTCTTTTTCAAA
>CM018894.1:16921467-16923967 GCA_009663005.1 Actinidia chinensis | reverse complement strand
AAGAGTACCCTCTTTACACTAACCATTAAAAGTGTATTATACGTCACCTCATTAGGCACAATACGCTTCCACCTCATATCCTGGAGAACCTCACCCGTCTCCTTCATCCTCCCTTCTCTACACAACCCATTTAAAATCACATTGTACGAAATCAAATTTGTCTCCAAACCCTTATCGTGCAACAATTTCAACAACCAAGCGCGTCATCAACCCTCCCCGTCTTGCAGTACGCATCATCGATAAACGTATTATAAGTAACCACATTGGGAAAACACCCAATTCTTTCCATTTCCTTGAACAACTCCAAACAACTCTCCAATTTCCCAACCCCACAAAAAACACGAATCCGTATATTATCGTATAACACATTCGCGACAACCACTATTAATTCAATCCCTACCATAATCTCGGCTTTCCGTGGACCCCTGTGAACTAATCATAGCATCAAGAACCGCATTATACGACAACACACCGGGCATAAACCATTCAATTTAGCTAAACTAATTGTGCGCAAAGCTCTATTAATCATTTTCAAGTGAGAGTAAGATTTTACCATGAAATCGAAAACGGCCGAGCTCGAGTTGCAGAGATGGTAAATCTCTTTCAAGCACTGAAAAACCGAATCGCCGGCGTCTTCTCCAGTACCGAGAGCGAGGCTTTCGGCGAGGGATTGAGCTGTTTTGTAGAGCTTGAACTTTGTGAGTACGTGGAGGGATATGCACTTGCATCGTGAATCGAAGAACGGGCGATTTCGAGCCCAGCTGATGAATTTTAGGATTAGGGTTTTGTCGAGTTGGGACTGGAGGAGTAAATGGAGGCGCAGCGAGGGGTAAATTGGGAAGCGAGAGGTTCCAGATGGATAGGGTCGTGGCGTTTGAGGATGGCGGTTGCTTTGTCGACGAGGTGGGCGGCGGCGGAGGGGGAAGAGAGAGAGGAGAAAGGTGAAGTGAGGTGTGAGAGAATGGGGGGTCCGGGGTGGGGACCGTGGGGTCTGAGGAAGGGCATTTTGGGGTTTTGGGGACGCTAAGTTTTTTTTAGAGGTGGGAATGATTCTAATTTAAACCCAAAATTTCTCTATCTATCCCCGCCAAATTTATTAGGGAAAAAATTAAAATCCTGTCCAACAATTCACCCAAATCTCTCATACAAACCTATTCTTTAAAAAATATAAATTAAACTTCTAACCTTTTAAAATATTTATTAATTCGACCTCCCGATATTAACTCTTGTCAAATTAATTACATAAGTTATCTATATTTTTGGCTCAGTTCGCCAACATCAACGTTTCAACGGAAAATTTAGTCCCACTTTGTATGTGTAAGGTGAGTGTATACAAAGTCAATAAAAAAAAATAAAAAATTAGAGCTTCTAATTATGAATTATGTCTCTCTAATTAGTACTAAATTAAAGTGAAATTAGGGCTCAAATATTATAAATTACTATAATTTTGTATCAAATTGGTTAGTAAATCTACAATATCTTAGCAATTGAGAATGAATGATCAATTTGTTCACCCAAACTTTAACATCGGGAGGCGAATTGATATTTTTCACCCCCTTAGAGGGGATAACTTTTGGAGGGGATAACTTTTAATTTTGGTTGGATACTTTTTAGAATTAGTAGATAAGGGTGTGAGATAAGAAGTAAAATATATATAAAGAAATAAATTATAAGAAATATATGATATTAAAAATTATATGGATTTTTTTCATATCTATATATATAAAAAAATTAGCAATTTGTTCTCTTTATATATATTGTTGTTTATATCCCCACACATTAATGTCCGAACACTGGATACTTTTAGTTTTAGGGTTAGGTCACCCAAAAATTATCCGCCTCTATCCACCTGTGGAGTGAGACAAGGTTATCCGAGGGAGAAAAGTTATCCGCCTTACCATTATCCGCCAGCCAAATACTAGGAGAAAAAAAATTATCCGGGGAGAAAATTATTCCCTTTAGCCACCAGCCAAACATTGCCCTTCTTAGTTCCGGTTCTCACAAATAGGACAAAAAAAACACCATTCGATTCTCTAACGGCTGTTACTAAGGTTCCGAAGCTCCCCTCAGAGATTTCGTGATGGCCAGTCAGTAGGTTTATGCAATAGCACAATGAGGAGAAACAAGTAGTTTGTTTGAAGTATAGATTTGTACGATATGTGTTGTGAACACATTTGTGATTAAATTTTATTAAGTTTTCATTCATTAAATTAGATAAACAGTAATTGATTCATAATCTCTTAAATGAGTAAATAAATTTAGTGTATTTATTTATCAAAAATCAAATTATTTAAATAAAAAATTATTTTTCAAAAAAACTTAAATGTAAAGGAAAAAAATATGTAAATAGACAAGTTTATCCACATTGAAAAAAAGAAATGAAAGTTGGTGAGTATATAAAACCCAAGTTTAGACTCTTTAAAATTGTGTCATTGGGCACTTTAAATTTTTAAAGGGGAGAAATTATATATAAAGTAAGTCTAATCTATTAGCATATGGG
>CM018894.1:16828967-16836467 GCA_009663005.1 Actinidia chinensis | reverse complement strand
ATGCTTAGCATCCTCCCGAAGCTACATAAAAAAAGTTAACCCCAATTAGTATCCATTAATGGGTGTCTAGGAGGGGAAAGATTGGATACAAACCTAATATTTGGCATAATATGCACAAAGTGGTTGCTCTCAATACTTGAACTCACAACCTCAGGTTGGAAGGCCAAGCCTTTGCCACTTGAACTAAGGGCTCTCACTAGTTCAAGCATAAATAGAACAACAATAATATAAAGATTATTCTAAGACTCTAAAGTTCAAGGAAAAACCAAGCTTACTAGCAAATTTGAGGATGAAGGATCAAGGAGATCAGAAATTTGTTCATTGTAGATTTCCAAGAAAGAAGCACTTGCAATTATATTTTAATCTCTCATCTCTTCTGCTTTCCTCCTCCTGCAAGTAGAGGAATTAAAGGTATCAAGAATTAGTTGCAGTTAGCTCATACACCATCAAATGGTCAGCTAGCATGATCAAATGAAGGATCTTGGATTTACAGCTCTGATTCTTGCAAACAAGAATTCAAATATGCGCGGTGTCATTCCACGATTTGGACTCGGCTTAACTTCCAACTCTTCAATCTCTCCGAGCATTGTGAATGTTTTTCCACTTCCCGTCTACATGAATAAACCTATCTATGTCAAAATAAGATATTTAACTTGATAGAAATTACAAAATTAAAAGAAAGCAAAAAAACAAAAGTGGAGGCAGATCTATGATCATCAAGCACACAACACATATATAAAGATTAAATGGTTCAAATCGATAAATTTCATTGACCATTATAGGCTTCGTGAAGCCATAGAGCATTTTGAAATCATTTGTGTATTTAAAAAAAAATGTCCAGTTTGTTGGAGCAATCTATCTTAATTCTTATAACTCTACTATTCAATATTTTGTAAGACAAGGTCATTTGCATATATGACATATACATAAAAGAAGAGAAAATGAAAAATAGCTATAGAAAGGTATAGTAACTTATTCAATCACAGGATAACAAACCATATTTCCCTCGCTACTTGAACAGTGCATGAGATTGAGAGACTAGGGTACCAAACTTTGTGCCATCCTTGTACCCATCAGTTTGACATATGAGGCTTAGCTTGTGAAGAGGTAAAAAAAACTTGGATGTCATTCTATTATACGGATGTATAGAACTAATAACTGAACATATGAAAATATTGTTAGGGTGCTATTCAATAGTTTTGATGCTAAGTAGGACAAAATAGTGCTATCAACTTGCTGATCAAAAAAAAATGTGTTGGACGTTTGAGTTTACTGGCATGTCCCCATTTTTAGTTGCCAACAAGTTTGTTTTATGTACAGTGGATGGTATTTAAAAATAACCATATCTTCACCAAATACCTGCCCATAAGCAAACATACAGCTATTATATCCAGACAAGCAATTCTCAACCATTGGCAGACCAACCATCCTGAAAAGTGTTTCCTGCAAAATTTAAAATCATTCAAACAACGTATAACAAAGAAATTTGTAGCATCATTCAAGTAAATACAGAGTGAGATTGTAGAAACATGAACAACTTCACTTGCAAATTATATTGTTTTTTGAGTTTTAACTGGACCTGATCCACTGTTTCACATGCAACGTGGTCAAATGTAAATCGAGTCTCCGGTTGCCCGATCCAAGAGATGCATTGAGCAGTCTCTTGTTTCAAGCATCGACTATAGCCTTGTGTGCTTCTTTCCATGCTATTGATAGGACGAACACGTATCAAAACCTAAACCAATTTAAACAACCAACATAAGATCCAATATATTAGCCTTAAAAACAGTGATGAGAACAAAAAGTGATTGACAAGGAACTTACCTGTACATTATGCTCCATCCAAAACGATGAATCTTCCTTGAGATCAAAATGCGGCACTTCAACCGTATTGACAACCGAGGAAGAACTACAAGAAACCGGAATCCCTTTCGACAATGCAGCATAGTTTCCAATTCGAGCACTACCATTTACATGGGTTCGGGAACCACCCACGGTGAAAAATCCCGGGTTTGGAGGTTTTGTTACACTCTTAGTTGGAGTGCTTTGCGTCGAATTGCAATCCGAATAAGTCGAATTAGCTCTCCCAACTGTCCGAGTTGACCTAGGAGTAGGCACATTCCCATTCCCAACCCCTCTATAGTTAGTCATAGTCATATCATCATGCGATTCACTTATAGACGAAGTGGATTCGTTCTTCTGTGCCCACCCAAATCGGTTCTTCGAAGAAACCCCTTGCTTTTGTGGAGTGCGAAGAGGCATTGCATTGTCTGAAATTTTACCTTTAGCCTTTGTGGGTGTTCTTTCAATCTTAGTACTCTTAACACCCACTTCTTGTTCTACAACAGGTTTACTATTTCGTGTTGGTTCTTGAATCGTGTTTAATGGTGCCCTAGTTGAGTCAGTGCTGGTCTGACTAGCCAGCGAATCCCTAGGGTTTACTGGCACATTCTCGATTTCCTCTATGGTGTTCTTTCCGAAATTCCGGCGCAAGAATTTGAAGTCCCTCAGCATTCTAATACACCAAAAAGGAATTATTTAAAAAAAAAAAAAAAAAGAAGATCGAAGAAGAGGGAAAATCAAGAATTTTGAAAGAATTTGCAATTGGGGAAATCTGGGAATTTGAAGTCCCTCAACATTCTAATACAGACAAAAATAAATAAATAGATAAACCCTAAAGATCAACGAAGACAGAAAATCAAGAATTTGGAAGATTTTAAAATTTGTGAAATCTGGGAATGAGAGAGGAGAAAAGTGTAAATATGTACCTGAAAGATGAAGTGAGGAATAGAATTCCGAATTGCCGAGCTCCTGAAATTGCGGTGGTAGAGAGAGAAAGAGATATAGTGGATATTCCTAGGGTTTCCTGCAAATTTTCGTGTTAAAGATTGATGAGAACTGAGTGGATGCATGAGAAAGCACTAGATCTTGATTGATGTCATATCCAAATAACATCTCTCTCACTGTTTCTCTCCTAATTTCTTCCTCCTGGGTTCTGAACTAGTGCGTCTCTCTCTCTCTCTCTCTCTCTGTGTCTGTCTCTGGCTGTCTGTCTGTCTTTCTCTCTGTAGTGTTCTTGAGATCTTCGCTTACAGGGGTTCTTGATTTGGGATCTTGAATGAGATGGGAAACGGACGGCGGAGATGACATCTAGGTTTTGAAATCGCCATCGCGCTTTAGCGATTTGAATTTCTTGTGGGTCCCAACGGGTCTTTTTAATGAGCAAAAAAGAGGAAATTAACCGACTATACTTAATGGCCTTTAACGGCTATTTTTTCGATTAATATTAGCGCCCCGGACCATATTTGGAGATCGCATGGGTTTCACGCGACGCCAATGTTATTACGAGGGTTAATAAGGTCCCATTTTGCATTTTCAACAGGAAAGTGAGGTTAAACGAACTAAATTATTTGAGTTTGCTTGTGATCGGTTTATTAAAAGTTAATTTTAAATTATTTTTTTTTTGATAAATAAATTGCATTTGAATATATATTTTAAATTTTTGTTAAGTTTTTTAATTATATTTGAATAATCTACGACTCGTTTTAATAAGTTTATAAGATTTATAAAATTCAAATACTCCAGTTTAACTCGTGATTAGCTCGATTAAAGTTTATTTGAAATCAATTCACTTGTTGAACAAATCAAGTTTGAACATATTTTTAAAAATAGTTAAATTTTTAAAACATACTTTAAATAATATATTGTTAGGCCCGTTTATCAGTAGCCCTATAAAAAGGCATAAGGATGACAATTGTTCCACTCCGGTGAAGACGCCTTGTCTAATTTCAATGCGGAGACGATATTAATCTACCCCACATCTCCAATGTCGATCTCGCCTTTGATATAGGTAACATAAAATTAGTGTTAGACGGGGGAATGTAGAGATGAGACTTAGACGTAATTTGACTCATTTTATATATATATATTTTAGGGTATATATGACACAATATTGTTTAATAATATAGTTTTTACATATAATCTCTCGTTTAATAGACCTTAGCCACTTTAATTTTAATTTAATAAAATTTGTAATTTATAAAATACTTCATGGACTAATTGTTGGTTCAAGCCCAATATCCTAATTACTTAAATAAGCAAACTTTCAAGGTGATTAATTTTACTTTCACATTTTTTTTATTTTTTTATTTATTATTAGATAAAATTACTCAAATATCTTTTTACGTATGTAAGAATAAAATAATAAAAAATATAAACAAGAATAAAATTAATATAAAATATAAATACAATGGTGCTTGAATAATTTCACATAATACAAAAAAGTACAATTAAAAAAATAAAAGTATAAAAATCACTGTCCGTCTTTTAATGTTTGACTATAAAAAAGAGTCTTTGGACTTCTTTGAGAGCAAGTAATCTTTACATTCTTTTTTTCCTATATTGTACTCTATTTTTATCTTTATTAGAGTGCATTTATCCAAATACCATTTGTTACAACATATGACGACATTTAAATAAATTTACTATAATAAAGACAAAAAAAATAGTACAGATAAAAAAAATGAGAATGTAACAATCACTAGAGTTTTTGAATGAGTAATGTAAGTGTCTAAGATAATTTTGAACTACATATTGTACGGATAAAAAAAGAGCAACCATAACGAAATATATTTAAAATTAATCAGATATTGATAGTTATATTGTTAGATAATGTTTTACAAACGGTGAGTATCGTTTCGAGAATAGATCGACCATTTTTTGAAATATAATTTGTCTTAGTGACGTTCTGACTAAATGTACAAAAATTTAATTTTTTACACGAATAATCTTTTTAGCGGGTTCTAAAATATGAATGTATCGGATCACGGTAACTTGGGCTTGGGCTAGAATCATCTGCATCACGGCCCAGTTTAGGTAGGCCAATACCCAAACCAAGCCGATTGCCTTCATTCACTTTGCCTGTTCCATGAAAATAATAATAATAAAATACATTCTCTATGTGGAGATTTATGGAGAAAAAAGAAAACCACAAAACCTTATAAAAAAATTAGATGCTTTGGTTTTTCTTTCATTGTTTATTCAAAATTTTATATTATTTCGATTTCGCTAGATGAGCAAAATATAAAAATATATATTTTGTATTCAAATTTAAAAATAAATTTACTAGGACAAAAAAAATTGAGTTAATTTGTTGGTTAAAAATATTTTTATTGTGTTTAGATTATTTTTTTTTATCAAATTGGATGATTTTTTAAAAAAAAAATTAGACTCTTTCCGTTAAAAAAAAAACAGAAAAGTATAAAGTTATGATCAAACAATTATTTTTTTTAATAAAAATAAAAAACTTAAAATCAAATCAATTAAAAAATATCCGTATTAACCTTGAGCCAAACCCGGATTTTATATATGGATCTTGGTTAGGCTCGCAGATTCAAACCCCAGAGGTGAATTTCTTTTGAACCTCACTTTAACACAACTTCTTTTTGAAAATGATTTAGAGGGAGAAAATAAAGTAGGGTTAAGTACAGAGAAAAGGGAAAAATAGGTTAGAGAGAGAAAATAAGGCTGTTTTTGTGTTTTTTCTTCTTTTAAACTTTATGACCATCTCCTCCTACTAGGGTCCGAGCCAAAGTGGATTATCCAAATACCCACCACATTGCCATCTCTAACTCCATCATGCCTGTACGATCTTGATAGTGACACGTATATTCGGAGTTCAGTTTGTCAGTTGTTGTAAATGAAAAATTTTACCGTCTCCAAATTTGAACAAAAAAAAATTATGAGAATTTAAAATGAATGGTTCAGATTTATTTAAATACAAAAATCTCACGTAAATCAAGTAAATCTAAATTATTCATTTTGAATTATAAAATTTTTTTTGAGCACACGAGGAACACCACTTATTTTTTTTCGGAGCACCACTTATAACCAATTCAATATAAAAAAATAATACAATTAAAAAAAATATACGTGCTTAAAAGCATTCAACAAAAAAATATTATTTTTTCTTCCTCTCTCTTTCCTTTTCCAATTCCAAGCAAAGCATTAGTTTTATAACCACCTCAGCTTGTTAGCACAACCACCAAACTATTATGATTGCTTCCTATTTTGTCTCCCATCTTAAACTATGAAACAATTTTTTAATTTTTATAATGATCAAATGAATGATTCCACAAGATATTCTTCTTGCTAGAGGACAAAACTTTTTCAATTTTATCTCCATTTTATCTCATTGGATTTTACATGGTCCATTTTAATTGCATATATTTTTTCTCTATATATAAAAAAAGTACTTTAAGTTTTTTTTTATTTTTGATATCGATTATAGATTCAACTCGATAACGTGATCCATAACTAGCAGATTATGGAATGATCACATTTGCAATTATTCGAGTCAGATCTATTATCGATATCAAAAATTAAAAAAACTTTAAGTTTTTTTTTATAATAAAAAAAGCTTGAAAGGAAATATTTGGAATTAACAAAATAAAACTCAATTGTATACCGTAAGAATGAAATTGAAAAAACTATTACACGATAAACCAACTTAACACAAGGTGAATACTTTAGGTACCATTAGCATAGTTTACCTTATATTTTTTTACAAATTTTTTACATAATGATATAATTTTTTGTGAACTTTTTATTCAAACTAAAACACCTATCATGTAATATTTGCATTCGATGTTACGCTTGTTTAGTCCAAGTAAATTAGCTTAATCCATAAGTTTTTTTTTGAGCTGTTTCGTTATTAATGAACCTTTTTTGAAGATCATTTTATTAAAATTTTATACTTTTGTGTTTCATCCTGATGATAAGAATCTAAAAATATTAAAATTTTAATCAAATTTAAAAAAAATAAGAAAAATTAATTTTTACTCAGACAAATATGCTAACTTTTTTGTTCAAGAGGAATTTTATTTTTCAAATTTAATAAAAATTTATATATTTTCAAATTTCTATTTTCACGTGGACTAGTAAAATACGAAATTTTGCTTAAAGGAGTATAGTAGAGCTCACTAGAAACAGAAAAAAAATTGAAAAACCAAAACCAACCAAGCCAATTGCCCACATTCACTTTGCCTATTCCATGAAAAAAATAAAATAATAAAATACATTCTCTATGTGGAGATTTATGGAGAAAAAAATAAAACCACAAAACCTTATAAAAAAATTAGCTGCTTTGTTTTTTCAGTTTTTTCACTTTTCATTAATTTTTTTCATCATTTATTCAAAAATTATATTATTTTGATTTCGCTAGATGAGCAAAATATAAATATATAAATTTTTTGTTCAAATTTAAAAATAAATTTACTAAGGACAAAAAAAATTGAGCTAATTTGTTAGGTAATTTTTTTTTATTGTGTTTAGATTTTTTTTAAAAAAATTAGACTCTTTCCATTTAAAAAAAAAAGGAAAGCATAAATTTCTGATCAAACAATTAAATTTTTTAATAAAGATGAAAACACTTAAAAAGTTATCGGGGATAAGGGGGTGGGGGATAAAAAAATATATATATAAAGAGAAACAAAATGTATA
>CM018894.1:16433967-16436467 GCA_009663005.1 Actinidia chinensis | reverse complement strand
ATTACTTTCATAGATGATTGTAGTAAATACAATTATATTTATTTGCTAAAGAGTAAGGATAAAATTGGACAAATTCATTCTATATAAGATGAATGGTGGAATATGAAATCACCACGTGAAGAGATATGTGTCTAGACGATGTGATATGGGTGGTGAAGATCACCAGACCATCTAAAGAACTTGGGTTGTCTCAGACATACTATATTGATAAGATTCTAGATATCAATAAGTCTGATTTCCAAATGTGTCAGTACTCCTATAAGATAAATCTATCTCCACTTATCCACGAATGGGGGGAAAGACGTATCCCAGTTGGAGTAATTCTTGTATAATTGAGGAGTTAATGTACTTAATGAGTTGATCACATTCTCAAGTGGATTGTCGCTATTGACTATGTGAGGTCAATGACAATATTGCGGAGGGGGTGTCCTCTTCCTCCCGGGTACCCAGAATGAGTTAGTTGATCAAGCATCGAGGATGGGTTAAAGCCTATGACGGAAAAAGATTCGTGAAGGAAAACCCAACATAGTTGACTGAGATCTCAGATTTAGTTCAATAGAACACAACCTACTTGCGTATATCTATATAAACATGTGGAAAAATTTCTACCCATTCCTATGTGCAACAGTGATTGTGGATAAGGTTAAGATTAACTTTTAATGACTTTTGTGTTGGTGAGGCGTATGGATATAATAAAATATCCATCAAAAAAAAAAAGTCCCTATGTAGTATGAAGTGGGCCGCTTCTTTGAAAATGTTGAGAAGGCAAATTTTCGAGAAAATACTTGCAGAACCCAGGAAGAGTGATCCATAGGCCAATGGACACAACAGTATAATGAAAAAGAAAAAAAAACTCCAAACCAACCCGCGTCATGAGAAGTTTCTGTGTGACGTCTATTGTCTCATTTACACCCGCCGGTGCCACAGTTCAAGGCTAGCTCGTCCTACTGTTTGCCAGTAAATGCTATAGACTCTCCAGGGATGGTGGGTGGGTGTGGGGTGGGGGGGGGGGGGTTGGGGGTGTGGGGGTGGGTGTGTGTGGTGGGGTGGGTTGGGGTGGGGGGGTTCATGCCACAACCCTACCTATCCTATGCAGGCAATATCCGTTGTCTCTCTCAAACGCTCTCTTGAGTCCGTGTCGATTTGAGTCGTTCGCAGAAATTTTCATTCATGGGGGAATTGTTGGAAATATGGTTGAATGAAGCCCAAAATTGGGGCTGAATTTAACAACTTTTCAAGGAGCTGTTAAGTGTCCCAAAGGGCAGCCATAACAAGCCCTAAAAGCAGGGTTTATGAGCCACCCTAAAAGCTGTTATAATGGTAAGCCATAACCACCCTCTGATGCAGGGTTTTGGTCTAGAGTTATAAAACAAAGATTGAAGGGTCATTTGATTTCCTATAATTCCAAGCTTTGTCAGTGGAAAAAGACGACAAAGAAGAATAATAAAAAAACGATATGCACTTTGAGTTCTTTGAAGATAAAGAAGACATACGTTGTCTTAGTTCGCCAAGGCTGCGTCGGAATGTTCTCCGACGTAAGGCGGTTTCAGCCATTTTATCCTGGGAGTAAACGTCGAAAAAACCTACAACTCCTCGGTAGGCGGCGATCTTTGCTTAGGAGACTGCGAAAGATGACTTGGCCTAATTTTACAGTTTGTAATTTCTAACTTTTGGTTTTGTAGTTTAATTTCTGCATTTCGTTTATTAATTTCAATTTATTGCAAATTGAATAAATTATTCTTTGAATTCTATATTTGCCGAATCACATTTTTCCTAACACTAAATACGAAATCTCTTGATTTGAAATCCACCGTATTCTCAACTAGTTTTCTGATCTTAGATTTCCAGTCAAATATCTACCATTAAGAATATACAAAACCAGGTATTCTGCCTTCCACTCCCCAAAATGTGGAAGGCAATGCTTGCAGATCCAAATTTAAGCACATTAAGGTTGCCAAGTTCGAGGTTGCATGCCAAATGACTATGACTTTTGGACTTCTCAATTATCCTATGGAAACCCTTTGTTATGCAAGCATTGTTCCAATCCCATAAACAATACGGCTGTGTTTGGATTAAGGATTTGGTCAGGGAAAATAAAAAGTCAGAGAATACTTGATCCAAATACAGCCTAAAGAAAACAAACTAACCACACAAAACAAAATATATATACGTGTGCCTACATCCACGGTAGAGAAGAAGCACACAACAAGAATTCGTACAAACTCAAACCTCTCAATGCAGCCTCTATTCAATACTGCACACATTCAAGTTACAAAAACCCTACACCAAAATATCAATAATTATCTAGTTGCCGTCCAGGCAAGCCAAGTAGAGACGTCTCTCCAAAATTACAGCAACCATACATAAAAAATAAAAAGACATCTCACAACACTCATACTGGTATTCTTAGCATATTGGCAGGGGTTGGCTCATAGAGTCTCTCCCATTAGATGTTGGCAATTCTGTGCAACAAACACTATTTATCGTTGTGTCTTTTATC
>CM018894.1:16378967-16381467 GCA_009663005.1 Actinidia chinensis | reverse complement strand
ACAAATACCCGAATGCATAGTTGTGAACTCAGAATTGCGGGTTTATGTTAAAAGGGGTGAATTGACTCCATTTTTTATACCTGCACAGCAGAAACAGATTGCTCACGTTCAGGATGTTTTAGTAAATAAAATGATGGTTTTTGCTTACTAGACTCAAAGGTTGAATTAATTTTTTTTCAGTAGTTTGGAAGGTTGTGAAGGACTTGCTAAGCACACATGCATATGCTTTCTTGGGAAGGTTTTCTATTCGGTCCTAAAACAAACTGTTCATCTGTTCATGTTGTGTTATAGGACCTGTTGAGCTGATAGGTTTATGGCAAAAGATGAAATTAGATTAGAGAAGGTAGCTACGTAATTAGATGATTTTTTTGGAATGTTGAGATGATTATCTATACAAAATATCGATATAGGTAGGTCACACTATTGGATCATTTTCTGCAGACGTATAGTTAATTTCCAATATAGGCTCACTTTTGTAAGAGAAATGTGTTTAGATCGTGTAATCATCGCTTTTGATGAATCTCAATTTTTGTATGATTGATCTACCTAGCGTGCTTTACAAGATGATCGGTTCAGATCATTGAAATGTGTCCAAAGCTGGCCTGCGGCTAACTAGAGGAAAGTTTTACAAGATGATCGGTTCAGACCATTGAAATGTGTCCAAAGGTGGCCCACGGCTAACTAGAGTAAAGTTCAAAACAAGAATTTTAAGAAAGCCTATTGATCAAGGATAATGATTAGGAAAATAATTTATGTACTCCATTTGTTGATTTCGGCATTTCATTTATTTCATTTTTTGTCTTTATTAGGTAAAAATTACAAAAGATTTGGAGTGCAGAAATCATTTTTCTAATGATTAGTGTCTTTATGGAATTTACACAAACGCATGCTTTGCTCATTCAAGTCCAAGCCTCACAATTACCTCAGTAACCTTCAAAGTCATTTTTTACTGGAAAACAAATACAAAACCGTGCTGAAAAAAATCTATGGACAGATCAATTCTATTCTTCTGCAGTGGAAGCGTTAGGGAGAAGGAAAAAAAAATGGACACTCCCGATAGACGAAAAAACTGATCCAAACGGTCGCTTTACGCGCCTCAACTAGTCGGTTTGTTTCTGTCCCTGGTTGGTAAAATTCAGTTTTTGATTTCAGTTGGTCTAGAGTATGAAAAAAAAAAAAAGGACCAGACCGACAGAACCAAAAACACATTGTGGTGCCGTAATATACTATTAAATAGTAAAACCTATTGGATTTTATCAGCGTGAGGTCGTAATCTAATCGTCCATTTTTTAACCTAGAATACCCGAAAAAAAAAAACTAATCTATTTCGTACCTAAACCGACCTCTTAACCGCCCAAACTGAAGTGCCCGAAAACCGATCAGTCGATACCTATTTCATTCAATTTTGATCCGCTAATACTTCAGACGGGAAATCGATCGTTCTCAGCATTTTTAGACTCGACCAACCGAACACGATATACACCTGAGGCAGCGTTAGATTTGTAGGTGAAGCTAGAATGAAGATAGAAAGCAAAGGTTCGAAGAAGGAACTTGGATGTTTCTTAAAGAGAGGAGACACAAAAGAGGAGATTATATTTTTATTTTTTTTGAGATACTAAAAACTTGAAAGAAAGGAAAGGAAAGGAAACAGACAGAACATGATTGTTTTCTGTTATGTGTTCCATTTAATAGCAAGTCACTAGAGATCATCGATTCTGTCACGCGTAAATTCGGTGGGTACTTGTAAGAAGGTTTGTAAAACGAGCAAGTTTCAGCTTTCTAGTGATGCATAATTTCCACTTTCCAGAGGACACGAAAAATCAAAACGCCGAAAAAGATTTGAGGAAAAAGTTCCAGCCAGAAACCAGTTATGGCGGGTCTCACATTTTCGGCCCAATTAAGCAGCAATTCGCATGAAGGAAAAGGAAAATAGTTTTAATTTTCTTTTTTCTTTCCTTTTCTGTCAACTGAACGGACATGTAAGGAACCTTACCCCTCAATCTTCCCATGAATATGGAGCAGACCTCTTAAGAATGGAAACATGCAATAAAATTCACCCCTTATCCCTGGCAATAACATATCATAATTGAAAGAAGGGAAAGCAAGATTTCAAACCCACTCCTAATTTTTTGACCTAATTCTTCTTGGATGATACCTTCAACCTCTGATTCAAAAAGAGATACCGTAGGTCATATTTAATTTCTTCAACAAGTCTTTTTTTGGCAAAACATCTCTTCAACCAAGTTTATTAATGAGATTATCACCATATTGTCTGATGGAAAGACCATGGATTAGCTTTTCGGGAAATTTCCAAACGAACAATTTCACTAAAATGCCCATAATTTTTAATTTTTCGGTAAGAAATTTATCAATCTATCATAAATTTGGCATAAAACTTCTAGTGAATCCAATCATCTGAACTTTAAAAAGTAAGAAAGGGTTTATATCCATAAGAAAATCATCACAACCATGTAGCAGGAAACGTGATAGTACAATAAAA
>CM018894.1:16333967-16338967 GCA_009663005.1 Actinidia chinensis | reverse complement strand
TAAAACTGAAAACAAGAAAATAAAAATAGAAATAGAAACATAAAATAAACATAGGAACAGAAACAAAAGATAGAAAAAAAAAAACTGAAAACAGAAATGGAAATATATATAAAACTAAAAACAGGAAAAAAAACTGGAAAAAAATTAAAAACAGAAAATAAGAATAGAAACCAAAAACAAAAAACAGAAATAGAAACTGAAACTTAAAATAGACACAAAAAATCAAAACTGAAAACTAAAAACTATAAATAGAAATTGAAATAAAACTAAAAACAGAAATAAAAAAAATGAGAACTTAAAAAAATAAAACAGAAAACATAAATAAAACTAAAAACTAAAAATAGAACTAGAAAGAAAAAATTAAAAATTAAAAAAATTAGAAACAAAAGCAGAAATAGAATTAGAAATAGATACTAAAAAAAACAGAAATAGGAATAGAAACATAAAAATAGAAATAGGAATAGAAAAAAATAGAAACAAAAGCAAAATAGAAATATAAACGAAAAAAGAAAAAGAAATAGGAACAAAAAAAGAAAATAGAAATAGAAATAGAGATAGAAAAAAAGTAGATATAAAAATAGGAATAGAAATTAAAAATATAAATAAAAAAACTGAAAACTAGGAACATAAAAAATTAAAAATTGAAATAAAAACAAAAAATAGAAAAAAACTAAAAACTAAAAACTTAAAACTTAAAACATAAATAGAAACAGAATCAAAAAATAAAAATAGAAATAGAAACAAAAAAATCTGAAAACTAAAAACATAAATAAAAACTAAAAATAAAAATGAAAAACAAATAGGAATAAAAAGTGTAAACAGAAATAGAAATAAAAATTTAAAGTAAAAAAATAGAAATAAAAATAGAATCAGATAATAGATACAGAAAACAACAATAGAAACATAAACTAAAAACAGAAATAGAAATTTAAACTTAAAACATATAATAGAAAGTAAAAAGAAAGTAAAATCGGATAACATAAATATAAATAAAATTGAAAACAGGAAAAAAAAAATTGAATAAGAAATAGAAAAAGAAAAAGAAAAAGAAAAATAGAAACATAAAATAAACATAGGAATAGAAACAGAAAATAGAAATAAAAAAAAATAAAAACAAAATCTGAAAACAGAAATAGAAATATAAATAAAACTAAAAACAGGAAAAAAAACTAAAAAAGAAAAAGAAAAACAGAAAATAAAAATAGAAACCAAAAATAAAAAATAAAAACAAATATAGAAATGTAAAATAAAAACTGAGAACATGAGAAAAACATAAAACTTAAATAGAAACATAAAATAGATAGAAATAGAAACTGAAAGTAAAACAGAAAATAAAAATAAAAAACAAAATATTGAAATTGAAATAGAAAACAAAAACAAAAATAGAAATAGGAATAGAAAAATATAAACAGAAATATAAATAAAAATTTGTAAACAAAAATAAAAATAGAAACTGAAAATAAAAATTGAAAACAAAAATAGAAATAGAAATAAAAAAATAAAAATAAAAATAGAAACAAAAAGAGAAAATAAAATAAAAAACAGAAAATAAAAATAAAAAACAAAATATTGAAATTGAAATTGAAATAGAAAACAAAAACAAAAATAGAAATAGGAATAGAAAAATATAAACAGAAATATAAATAAAAATTTGTAAACAAAAATAGAAATAAAAACTGAAAATAAAAATTGAAAACAAAAATAGAAATAGAAATAAAAAAATAAAAGAGAAACAAAAAGAGAAAATAAAATATGTGAACATAAAAAAAATAAAAATCTGAAAACAAAAATAGAAACTGAAAATAAAAAAGAAAGAAAAACCTATAAAAAATAGAAAATAGAAACCACACACACAAAAAAAAAGAAATTAAAACTGAAACTGAAACGTAAAATAGAAACAAAAAATCAAAAATCAAAACTGAAAATTGTAATTTTTTTTAGACTATGGAAACAGAAACCGAAAAACTTTTTTTGTTATTCCTAACTCATTCCATTCTAAGCTCAATTTTACACGTAACTAAATATTGGAATAAAAATAACTATTTTTACCTCATTCTATTGAAACCAATCATTCCATTGAAACTAAACATAGTCTAAGAGTGTGTGTATATTACTACATTGATGGTATGAGTGCTGTTCAGACGGGCGCGTGCCCGTGGTAATATCACGGGCGTGCCTACGTGGCAGCTCCACATCCACCCATTTGGGGTGGGCCCCACTTAAAAAAATAAAAAAAAAATGTGAGACTCACCCCAAATGGGTGGATGTGGCGCTGCCACATAGGCGCGTCCGTGATAATACCACGGCGCACGCCCGTCTTAACATTTCCCTATATAGGTGTCAGGTACCAATTTAACGCAAGTATAGGGGAAAGAACTATCATCCACTGCTAATTAGATTACAATTCCCCAAGTAGAAGTCAGCTCACAATCAGCAGCTCTACCACTAGTCATATAGATATTGCTATACATTGTTAAAGACATCTAAGGAACAAATATAACTGTGAAAGTATTAATGGTGGCAGAGAAAATTATTATTGACAATATATATTGATTTTAAAAATAGAATAAAAAATATAAAATACAAATAGTGAAAAAGGAAATATAATAAAAACCGAGAACATAAAAAACTGAAAACATAATAGAAACAAAAAATAAAATAGAAACTGAAAAATAAAAATATAAACTAAAAACAAAAATAGAAATAAAAAAAGGAACAAAAACAAAAACAGAAATAGGAATAAAAATAAAAATATAAAATATAAACTGAAAACATAAACAGAAGGAGAAAATAAAAATAGAAACCGAAAATTGAAATACTAAAAACAAGAATAGAAATGTTAACTGAAAATAAAAATAAAAAATATAAACTAAAAAAATAAAATAGAATAAAAATTAAAAAAAGAAATAGAAACAAAAAACAAAAATAGAAATAGAAACCAAATATTTTTTAAAAAAGTAAAAATTAAATACAAAAATAGAAATAGAAATTAAAACTGAAGCTAGAAATAAAAACAGAAAATAGAAATAGGAGTAGAAATAAAAATAAAAACCATAAAACATAAAATAAAAAGAAACAGAAAAAGGAATAGAAATAGAAACAAAAGAAAAAAATAAAATCTGAAAACAGAAATAGAAATAGAAATAAAACTGAAAACAGAATAAAAAAACTAAAAATGAAAATAGAAACAGATAATAAAAATTGAAAATAGATAGAAATAAAATCTGAAAATAAAAATAGAATCAGATAATAGAAACAGAAATAGAAACAGAAAACAAATATAGAAACAGAAAACAGAAAATAAAAATAAAAACTGAAAACAGAAAATAGAAACATAAAGCAAAAATAAAAATTAAAAACAGAAAATAAAAATAAAAACTTAAACAACAAAAAATAGAAATAGAAACTGAATAATAAAAATTTCCAAAATTGGAGAGAAGAGTATAGTATTTTTGGAAACATATGCTTTGATGCCCAAAATTTCCAATTGGGTCATCCAATTTCCAAAACATATATAATCACCTTTTAAAGTCCAAAGCAAACACAAAAACAAAGTAGTTTTATGTGTTGGACTAGTGAGTCAAGTACATGCATAATATTGATGCTTCCAAGGAAAGTAAAAATTATTTATCTTTACCTAGAATAGGAAACCTAATTAATAGTGTGTATCTGTGTTTATAAAATAACAATTAATCCAGTTTTCATAAAATATCATATAAAGTATCCAGAAAGCAATGTTACAGCACAACATTAGTTCTTTTCGGAGTTTCAATAAGAAAGAAGGTAGATAAGATCTATCTATACCAATCCAATTTGCCTGCATCATAGACTAAGAAGGGATTGAAAAAAATCTCCTATTCTATTTCATGTTTGGGGTAGTCAATTAGATTAGAGGTCCCACCTTTGTTCAATCCAATAAACGGTTTGAGCGGCAAATATAACCATGGATGAGGAAAGAAATTTCAAAACTACCCTTAGTTCTATCCAACCTTATATATTACTAAGATTATTAAGGCTACGTTTGATAGCAAATTTTAAATGTGAGATTGGATTATTAATCTGTAAGAGAGGCCCCTTTATCCCGTATTTTAGTGCAGAACCAGTTAATTCTGAACTAATAGTTTATTGAGACTGTTAATCTTGGGGAGTAGTCCCCCCTAGTCGCTCCGTTCTCCCTGGTCATGGGAGTGTCGGTATAGCTAATTAAATCTCATGGGACTATTAATACAAGGAGATTGTGGTTACTAGACCCTCATCCCCCATACCTCTTCATACTCTACTATCAAAATCATTCACCTCCGCCATAAAAGTCATCCACGCAAAAAATCAACTTCATTTATAAATATAAAAATAATTGTATTTTTTTTAAAAAAAAATGAACAATTTAATTTTATAATCATATCACTATTCATTTTTATAAAATAAAAGACAATCTATTCTTTTGTTTACTAATATCTAATAAACTGATATTTCCTATGGATGAGCTTCACTACAAAGCCTACGAGATAAACAGTGTAAAGCATTAGTGTGGGCAAAAAATATGGAAGGGTATAGGCCCCATCATATTAATTTGGCAACACTTTTTGATCCAATGGTAGAGAGTAAATAGTTGTACTAAAACAATACTAAACGTTTGGCGGAGCAATGCCAAAAAATGGTAAAATGATACGATAGCAAATCAAATTTTAATAATAACATTACCAAAATGGCATAAATCAATGGCTAGCAAGGTTCTGAATACTGTACCAACAAAGGTACGAATTTTTCCATTGATATGGTACTTACTAGTATTGATAAATATTGTGTATCGTTTCAATTTTTTCGTAATATATATATATATACACTCACTATCAAATAATTTAGCAAAACATAACTATTTTCTAAGATAAATAATATTCAAAAGAAACTTTAAAATAACAGAAAGTATGTGAAAAAATTGAGGGAATATTGAGAACAATGAAATTTTCTACTTTTCTATTTATATGAAAAATAAAATAAAT
>CM018894.1:16278967-16281467 GCA_009663005.1 Actinidia chinensis | reverse complement strand
CTCTCCCGCTCCAATCTCCCCGAATCTCCCTAGTATGTTTATACTTTGAATTAATTAGATAGCTTGTTGGTCATGGACGTGAATGGTGTTTATTTAAACATAAATACAAGGTTGCTTGCCATTTTGTATTGACAATATTTGCCACTGGATGCGATAAGAACGTGGTTCGAAGAGTAGCAGTTGGTGTTATTTGTGCTTCTTGTACATTTGGGTTAGGAACGTAACCTAGAACCTGAGAAATGTTTAGAGAACTTCTAGCTTTGTTTGAAATCGGACCCCATGTACAGAGAAGATGGATAATCTTCGGTTCTTGATCTCAAACTTAAACTTCTTATTTTATTTCTTACTTGTCGACATATCAGTTCTTGTTTTATAAGTGAGTCTGACCTAAGTGATTGGACCTGGGTTTTATGTTCAATCAATTTAAGTAGGTCAGTTATGTGTATATATATATTATATATATACTAGTAAATTTCTAAGTGTGCTATTTTGGGTGGGTATTTAAGTTTTTTACGGAGGAAAACTAACAGTTTATCTTGGGTGAAACACATCATAAAAAAATCTTCACTGCATTTAAGTTTCCATCAAAAATAAGTTGAGAAAAATTAAACAAATTTTAAACCAACCAAGATACCCCAAAACATGGGAAACACAAATTTAAATATCCTAGGACCTAAGAAAAACTATTGTGGAAAACATTTTTCTCATCACCTCTGCTCCAGACTGGTAAACATTTCCAACATTTTGAATAGCCTGAGGAAAAGTGTGAACAGTCTTCAGTAGTCCCAACAGCTGAAGGCAAACCATCTTCAAGTTCTTTTTACCTGCGATAACATTCATCTCAGTTATACAAATGCATGCGATAACATTCACCATCATTATGCTTTTACAATGATTTGTTTTAACATAATTAATCCATACAGTTTGGGCATGCTATCGATTCCCCCCGCTTATGTTCCCGCATCGCTGTGGATGATCATACTGCTTGGAACAGCAGCCTTACTTATAGGGGGGGTGCCATTTTTTTCCCCCGGAGGACCATGGGGAGCCTAGGTATGATTTGTTTTTCTTAACACTATAGCATGGTGTACTTATAAAATTTTTCTTCTATCTTTGTTTTGAACGTTTATGTCAGATTGGTAGATCTAGATTTCGCACGACCACTACTTCCACCCATGTCGTCGCGAGTTTATCGAGATCAGCTGGACCGTTTGAGACCGGACGAGGTATGCTACCATTTCGGATTTTAATATATAATTCATATAACTTATTGGCCTCGTTGTTGCTTATTAATTTATCTGCTTATTATTTTCTTTTTCAATGGTAAACTATTAGTTCACATGGAGGCCGTAGATGCTATCATGCATTATCTTCCAGATTATTGCCGGGTTGGGAGTGTATATGGGTGGTAGATCCCCTTTGGATCTGCTTCGAGGTTGTTGAGTGGCATCTACCGATCGAGTATGCAAGACGTTTTGGGTGAGGCAGTTGTACGGAGGCTCCTAATACCGCGTCCCTGCATTACCTGGCAATTGACGATGAGGGGGAGGGCACGTACGAGCTGACCCAGTTTCACGAGAAACCACATTGACCGATGGCATCATAGGCCCTAGAGTATCTGGTAGTTGGGGGTCATTGTGATACAAAGCCATGCCGTTACGATGACCTTATACTGGTATGGTACGGCGTATCACATCACACGTAACACGGGTGGGGAATCCAGCTCAATTCGCCGACCATTGGATACGTTGAGATTGGCTGGCTTCCACTATGAGATGCAGTTCTCATTCAATAATTTATTTTATATTTTAGCTTTAATTGTAAATATTGAGTCTCATATAGTTGAACTTATTTTGGCAGACTCGCTACATTGCGGGCATACATGATCGGATTGATCGTGCACATCTATGCGTAGGTCAGCCAGAGTCATTACACAAGGACCCTGTACGATGGCCGTTACATGTGTAGCGTCCTTATGAACTACATGAGCACCAACTGATCGGACAACCAAGGTCCCCAGACCCTCCCACTACCATGAACCCCCAAGATTCCCATCCACTTCCCCTGCCATGGCCACCAGCATATCCATCCATCCCACCCTCACAGCACTCCTCCTCAGCAGTTCACGCAGTAACGTCGGTGCTACCCGACTCTGGCATCCTAACGTTTACCCCTCGATGCCGTCATAACGTATCACTTTGTCGTCACATGATATGCCTTCATCATCATTCCCGAGTAGTCTGGGGTCAGACCCGTCGCCCACCCATCGTATATTACATCTCCTGTTACATATGATCAGACTCTCTTTCTTTGCCAGTAGCGATGAGGAGAGTGTCGATGGATTGTTGAAACCCATTATTGGCAGCTGGGAGGCAGATAGAGATCCCGGTCTCAGTAGAGGGGGTTTCACATATCACGCAGGCAGAGGTCACAGCGACGGCTACAACCAGAGATGCAGCCCGATCCACAGCCAGAGATGCAAGCCACAAGACCAGGGACA
>CM018894.1:16233967-16238967 GCA_009663005.1 Actinidia chinensis | reverse complement strand
AAGAGAGAAGAGAGAGAAAATAAAGATATAAAAATGGAATTGGTCAAAGTGTGTGCTGCAGACTGAAGTGTAAAAACTGTAAAGAAGAAGAACCAAAACAATTAAATATTTTGATCCAAAAAATAAATAAAAATAACAAAAAAATAACCCAATATATCCAATTTAAGGTTAAGAGCAGAATCCAAAATAGCACCATAGAAGTTGAAAGACACAGACAGTAATAATGAAGCAGTTGGTTCTTTGGCATTTAGAATGATTATTATTCTCCTCCAAAAGCAAAGAGAGAAAATTAAAGGCCATGTTTGGCACAGTTTTTTTTAAAGGTTTTTTAACTGCTTTGCTTTCGAGTTTTTTATGTTTTTAAAAATTTTTTTAGTGAAAAATTTTATGCATTTTTAATTATTTTTGACGAGATGACTCTGAAAATATAAATATTTTTGTCAAGAGAAAAATTATAAATTTTATCAGACTTCTCTCGTCGAGAGAAATTGGATAGGTATATAAAATATTGATCAAACGATTAAAAAAAATTTACTACAAAAATACAAAAATTAAAATAACTAAAAAATCTGAAAAAGTCTTCAGCCAAAGTAGGCCAAAGCCTCCCTAGAAGAACTTCAGGCAGGGCACATATCCACACAAGGGTAAATTATAATCTTCATCCCTATACTTTCGCTGCTTTTGTTGTCTATGCTAACCAACGGGTGGGTCTCGTATAAAGAGCATATTGGAGATGGTATGAGGGTTCACCTGTACCAAGTAGACATGAAGGTCAAAGTGCAATTTACAGTGATACGAGATGGTCTGAGCCAGGGTTCATCTGTACCAATTAGACATGAAGGTCAAAGTGTAATTTACAGTGATACTGAGGATAACAACGTGAATGGGTGCCAAAGTGTAAATTACTCCACACAAACAACCGTAATTCAACGTGTAATTTGGAATCAAGCTTTTCACAAAAATATTGAAAAAAGCAGAATTTTGCAAGGGATCATCCATCCAATGATGTATTATAAACATTTCGTGGTGTATATTAACCAATAACTTCAAGGAGTCAGTGTAATTTATCCAAATAAAATTATTTCTCCCCTGGTTTTCTTCCCCAATTTGATTGTTAAACCTAGAGAGAGACGTGTTGCGAGGGTCTTTCACCACAAAAAACGACGTTCTTCTTCCCCCATCACGAGGGCACAACGGTCTTTCACCACCACGCGGAGCACCACGTGACCACGGATGGGGGTGGTACTCCTATCCGTCACATATCGGCTGCGGGTGGATTTCGAAGAACTCAGGGGAGAAAAAAATTTGCCAAACCGGGAGAAGAGGAGAAGAGAGATAGCAAGTCGGGGAGACACCCAAATCAGGTGTCATCTTGATGCCAAAACAGGGGTGTAAGAGCACTGTTTGGGTTAGATGTTTAGGCTTTTATTTGCTTTTATTTTTATTTTTATTTTGTATTTAGTGAATATTTTTATGTAATTTTTTTGTTCATCTTACGGGGAAGTGTTCGAGAATGTAAAAAAGAATATTTAAAAGCCGAGAGAGACGTCGTGCGAGGGTAAATTTGATGGTTGGCCAGAAGATGGAGACACCACGTGTAATATGAAGATCATACTGA
This sequence comes from Actinidia chinensis, assembly GCA_009663005.1. Lineage (NCBI taxonomy): Eukaryota > Viridiplantae > Streptophyta > Magnoliopsida > Ericales > Actinidiaceae > Actinidia > Actinidia chinensis. The sequence goes on along the minus strand of CM018894.1, from coordinate 16,237,349 downwards.
TATTATTCTCTCCAAAAGCAAAAGAGAGAAAAAGTAAAGGCTAGGTTGGCCCAGTTTTTTTTATAAGTTTTAACTGCTTGTTTTTCGAGTCTTTATCGTGACTGTTCAATGAGGTATTCCTCTTGGATATGCTAGGTACTTAGTTTAGATTCACAGGTGTCGAATTTCTAATAAATCACGGACCATTTAAATACTGGTGGATCTGCCGGATTCAATTAAGGAATGAAAACAGATTATAGGAAACTCTGGCCACTAGAATCAATAAACCAGGATTTCATCTTAAACAGAGAGATGTCAACTTGAATTAGAGGAAAGCAAAGCTTAGTACTCTATGTTGAGTGAGATTCGGTGATGTAATTTGAAGGAAGGATAAGGCAAGTAATTTGACCATGAAAGTAGTGAGGAGAAAGTAGCAGCGTTTGTTTTTCCCCAAAAGAACATACTCTTGCACTGGCACCAGTCGTGGAAGTAAGTTAAATACAAAGAATGCTTTTGGATGGAAATAAAAAAAAATGATTTTTGGAAATCCATTTAACATATCAAAGACGTTGAACCTGCCTCTTTTACTTTTAAGGATCATTTCATTCTTGCACACTTTAGTTTGTATCAAGGATTTTGGTGCCCAACTCATCAGCAGTTCCCTCCTGTGTGGTATTTGACATTGTTCTGCTCGTGTTGAATATCTTGAAATGTTCCAAAAAGAGGTATATGCCATAAAGCTCGTTTTATGAAAACGTTACACTTGGCGGAGCTTCCATAGTTTATGACACAGATCCCTTTTTATCGAGTATTGTTCGTTTAGTTTTGTTTGCCACTTAGAGGGAGTACACCCCGCAGTTCCAGATCTGTCCCCCGTGAAACTGTCACTTCGGTGCATTCAATTTCATCATTGTCTACATTCCCCTTTGCCGCCAAAAATGTATTAAAATATGGAAAAACAACGCAGTTAGCAGACCCTCTAGTTACATGGATCTCATCTCTAATTATTCCAAGTAAACAGATCAAGAAATGGATCACTTTTTGTGTAGTGAGCAGAGAGGATTGTCGGTGTTTACTCCGAAGAAATCCCAATCTTTTAAAAGATTGACGACGTTCATTGCCTGGAAGATTTAAAGAACAACAAGAACGCTCCGAGAAGAGGAGAAGCATTCTACATTAGCGGCGCGGGGTTTCAACTAGCAGCCAAGTGCTTAAATAACATTACACAGACCGGAGAGTTATTTAGTGTCTCCGGCATTTTCTTCCCCCTTCTTTTAACAATTTTCTAATGAGATAATGTATGTAGTTATCGTTAGATAAAATTTGGAGTGTAATATTGAATAGTCAATACTAATTTCAAAACTAAATACTGATAATTATTTGTACAATTGTCAGCCCCCACCAAACTCTAACTAGAAAATGATGCAAAAGTGAAAATGGTCCAAAATACATGTAATTACTCGAGCGAAGGCATAAGATTTAGGACCTAAACGGTGAAGACTAACTGGAGGGCACCAAAAGAATGACCATTTACCCTATAATAGGTAATAAACTTAGAATGGTAATTACTCGTCAAGGTTAGATCAAACACGAACTATCGCGATCTCTTCTTTGCTGCTGCCTAAATTGCCCCATCGAGCTGACCTTCGTCACATCTTCATAAGTTCTGCAGTTTTTTTCTTGCTATCACACTAGTTGGTGGCACTACATATAACTCGAGTGGAATGATCAGAAACATCAGAGAGGTTTCTTTTTCACCATGGGGAATGGTCTTGTTCTTAAAGGAACTATTTCTCTTCTTACTCTTTGGTCTCCAGAGAACTGCTTGAGATGCAGTAATGGTTCGAACTGTTGTCAGTGAAAGGTATTGGTTCCTTCCTTTTTGTAGGAGCTTGTGTCCCTCCAGGGAGTGACCATCCCATTGGGTTCCTCCATCGAATTTCTCTCTGAAGAAACGAAATATAAATAACCCTCCTGAAAAGCAGTCAACTCCAGAAGTAGAATCGATCACACGAGTCAAAAAAAAAAATGGTGAGAAGACAGCTTACGATGCAGTAGAAACAAGAAGTTAAGATCCAACAGATACAAATGAGCTCTCATTACCAGTACGAGTGCAAAGGTTTGGAGAAAATGAGATGGTTGACCATTAGATGAATTCATACTGCCTGCTTTGGATGATTATAAGGCAAAGAAATATCAAATAATTCTGTAATAAGAAATTCTTCATCATTGAAATAGCTTTAAACACATTCTACAAGTCATTCTCATCAGCCTAACGTTGCATTTTCCAAGGCCATTTGGTGTTAATTTTGTAAAATGCAATTATGTTGACACTGTGCATACGTCTGCACAAAATATTGCCATTGCAAAATTAAAAGCCAAAATGCAATAGACAGCTAGACCAAGAGCAGCCAGTATGAATATATGACAAACAGTAAAATTGAATACAGTGACAGGAAAAGAGCATCACTTAATGGTTCAGGGACACCTTAGTTTCCAATGAATAGCAAGGTGAACTCCTAAACTAAAAGGCATAGGAAGGAAAGAAATTAGTTTAAAACATAATCAATGCGTAAAAGTATAGGTTAACAAGTCGAAACCACTGAAAGAATGAAGCAACCCAAGAAGCAAATACAAAGACGATCAGTAAAAAAAAAAGTACAAATCTACTCAGTAGTGCTTACCAACTTGAACGAATGGAAATGAAAAATATAATAAAAATATAAAATATTTGGACCACACTATCTCCTTTACAACAGGACCCACCAATACCAACATCAACAGATTGCCTGGAACGATAGAATGAACTCAATTTTTACACAAGCATTTATCTACACCTACGTTATGATTTGTCATAGTTTTTGAATTACTTCTTCAAGAGGATCCCATTATTTCTTACTTCTAGAGCTTGGAGGGAGGTGTGTGACAGTAGGTTGAGGATTTGGTTCTCTTCATCCAATACATCTTTGTGTGCCATCAAAAAAAATAAAGAACAAATGCGGAGCAAACCAATAACCCGGAAATTAGATGAAATGGCAAAGAATAGGACCCCACTATAATGTTTGCAGCATTCTGCAGCATCTTAAATGTATCAATCACGATCAACCCCGCCAAGACAGGCGTGGTTGTGGCAACAAGCATGAACAATGGATTGAGACAAAGGGTATTGCAAGGAATCCCCGGAAGAAGCAGCCCGATGTTGCAGCCAACAGGGACGAATTCTATAGATAAACTGATCATCCTTATCAAAAGTTAGGTTCCCATATCCTGTGCAGAGAGAGGGGGAGAAAAGGAAAAACAAAAAGCCCTTCCATTCAAGAACAGTTTAATAACATAAAACGCACCCTATGTCCATAAGAACACTCCTAGAAAGAAAGGTAATAGACCGAACCTTCTCTCTTTT
>CM018894.1:16218967-16221467 GCA_009663005.1 Actinidia chinensis | reverse complement strand
TAGAGATGGAATAAAATAGCAAGAATGTAGCCTATAACTAAAATCTGTAAAAAAGCCTCCAAAGATTCGATGAAGAATCATTGTAGGGGTTCATATTAAACAAGCATTTAACCAAATTTCTACACAAATTTTGCATGACAAGGATAGAGATAATGTGTATGCCTCGAACTAATTTATTTCACTTACCAATAATTTTAGTATGTAAAATGGTTCAATTATCCTTTCATTTTCTTTCCTTTTAACAATTATCACTAATCCAACATCCAAAATTGACTTAAATGGGTTTTAGTTGTCACTTTTGCAAGATAAAATGGATGTTGAAACAGTTTTTAAAAAAGGTAATTTTACCAATTTTTTAAGCAAAGCTTACAAAAGAAATGTATAAAGGTTCCATCATTATTTTCATCCAGAACAAAATTGATTACTATTCCTACATAGATTGAGCTATCCCGGGGTATAGGTGTCAAAATTTAGATATTTATAGAGGAATAATAAAGGAAATACTAATTTTTCACTCCTCTTTTAACTAATTACACTTTTTTTTTTAATCTTTGTTAGATTAAATTACTCATTACTCATTACTCAATACTCAAGTACCCTTGTTTATAGTAAAAAAAAATTGAGCAAAATCAATTTGTTTACAACCAAATAAATATGAACAATAGGAAATCGACAATTGGACATGCGTACACATGGATGAACACATGCAAGACAAGGGCACCGAGGCCTTATAAAAGAAGACACGTGGAAGATTATTCAAAAGTTTATGGCAAATTAAAAGGCCACTAAAATAAAATAAGTAAGAGTGGAGAATGTAAGAAGTATGTTATTGAGAAAATAAAAGTTCAAGAGAATGTAATAAAAACAGTAATCGTTAAAGAAGTGCTTTGAAACCGTTAATGTATATAAATAGGTGAAGATAAGACTGAAAAAGGATTTTCGAACATCAACACTTACTTTATTTTCCTTTTTTTTAATATTGAAGATGAAAATGTATCTAAAAAGTAAAATTACTGTAAATGAAAATTAAATATATTCTTCTGTATTCATTGTATAGAATGGTAAGGAGCAATTCAATTGAACAATATTATCATCGTTATTTTGTTTTTGTTTTTATTTAATTTATATTTATTATGAGAAAAATTCTCATTTAATTGATATCTTCACTCCTCTCAATGCTCCAAGTAGAAAAATTCTTTTAACTACGCAGAATAGGCGCAAAACGTATGGTCTAATCTGTTGAAGCTTTTAATTTAATTCTGTAAAGGATGTTCAATATTTTCTGGAATTCTCATTTATGTTTTTACCCTTCAAAGCCAAACAAATGCCAACACCACTACAATTTAAAAAAATATTAATTCAAGCGGATGTATAATTTATCAATAAAAAAATGAGTTTAGATAAAAAGGAAAGTGAAAATCATAACTCATAATGATGCCCACTGATTAAGGCCACAATTAGGCCAGGAGGGAGCCAAAGTCCCCTAACAAGCCTAGAACATTCTAGGTTCTATGGGTCTCGAAAACTTGGAGAAGGATCTAGAAATTCTTTACCACATGTGGAAGGTGTTGATGGAGTATTTTAGAATATGGTAGAAGCGTTTCTAGGAAGATCTTTGTACATATAATTCTCTAGGTAATGGTAGAACATTCTAGAGATTCATACTTGTATAATAGGGGCCAACCCCCTATTGTAAATTGTAAATATCCAAGAACTTGAGAATACAAGTGCATTATCCCAAAACTCTCTTCTCTAGATTCTCTTCTTGTGCTACTGTGCTTTTAGCCTTTCTTTAGAGTTTGTCTTAAGGCTTACTTAGCGCTTTTGTAGGAAAGTGTCTAAGTGCCCGCACGAGCGAGGCGTTCGAAAATCTAAGCCGTGACAAGTGGTATCGGAGCAATGTTTGGAAATCTTATTAACAATAATTCAGTTTTTTTCTTATGTTTAAAAGTTGTGTTAGATTGGTATCACAACTTTTACTTTTGTGGGGGTAAAAAATAACTTACAAAGTTAAAAAAAAATTATTAAAAATTTTATTTTAAAACTTTTCAACTTTTAATTTTCAATAAATAATTTTAAAATAAATTTCAGTCACACCAAACATCTTCTATAAAACTTTTAGCTTTTTTTACATTTTCCAACCAGACGCGGCACAAATTGGGGTAACTTATCCTGCATATCCAATCCCCAATAACGTGACCTTACGGATAATTGCCAACTTGCTCCCAATCAGACTTCGATTTGAACACACTCGCTGATCCGTACCGTGTGAGTGTATATACTCTAAACCTTCCCCTTCAATATGCCCTTTGCTATGGGGAAATCGCACTTACAACCCTAAATGCAATTAAAATCTAACCCTTTTACTCCTTGAAATCACAGTGCACTACCCTATTTTATGATTTTATGTAATAATGTAGTCCAATCTTTAGTTGATCGACTGTTTGTTTTAACATACCATTTCATATATAAAAAAAATAGCGTAACTAAATATTTTCCA
>CM018894.1:16196467-16201467 GCA_009663005.1 Actinidia chinensis | reverse complement strand
TCCCCTAGTTACTCTAATTACACAATTCATACAAAAGGCAGTCTTGTATGTTAACTTACTTCCATCTGACTGGTACGGTAAAGAGTGTGTTCTTTCGGGAAAAAAAACCCTCTGCTTTACTTTCTCCCCCATCTTTCCATGTTGTCAAATTACTTGCTCATCGCTTCAAATCCATCACAGATCTCAACTACAAAACTATATAACTTAAGCTTGGCTTCCTCTAATTCAAGATGACATCTCTCGTTTAAGATGAAATCATGGGTGATTGATTCTAGTGGCCAAGTTCCTATTAATCTGTTTACCATTAAACGGAAGCCTGAGATCCTCCACCAAAAAAGGTTATTTACATGGCCGTTGATTATTAGAAATTAACAACCTTGAATCTTAAACTTAAAGTTCAGTACCTATCAATCCAAGAGTAACCTCAAAATTTAGCGAACAGTCAGGAATTAAAGACTAACAAACTTGAAAAGCAAAGCAGTTAAAAAACTTATAAAAAAAATTGATTGGGCCAAACATAGCCTTTAATTTTCTCTCTTTGCTTTTGGATGAAATAATAATCAGTATGATCTTCATATTCCTCATGGTGTCTCCATCTTCTAGTCACCTACCCACGTTGGTGTTGCAATGACGGGTGAGCCCACTTGAGTCTTACAAGTTGGAGTTTCTGAAACACTATTTAGGGCCTGTCCTATCTCTGCCATCAAATTTACCTTCTTAAGTTTTCCATTCACGACCTATAGGGCTTCGATGGATATGGCAATTCCATCAGGTGTCATCGGTATCCCATCATGGTGCAAATGGAGAAGGTAATCGATTTTTTTTTATGATGGCTTTTCGATGTTTAACCCAAAATGGTCTAGGTTTTGGTACTTTAACTTTTATGGATTTTGGGTAGTTGTTTTCAATTGATGATGAGTTTGGGCATCAGAACCTTCTTTATTTATTTTTAATTCTCAACTCTTTGGGTTCTGGGAGTTTAACCTTTCTTGATTTTGAATTTTGGTGTTTTATCTCTCTAAGTTTTGGATTTGAGCTGATTGATATTTATGAGTTTTGAGTCTTTCATCTTTTGGATTTGGGGTTTGAAGCTCAAAAAAAATTGATCAATGAAGCTTCAAACTTAGAGAAAAAACACCAAAACTTATAAACATCAAACACCCATATCTTTTGGAATCTATTATAATTAAGAATATCTTTTATCGATACATCCAACTATATATATTTACTCTATATTTATAGATCCATTATTATCTAGAATTATTATCTAAATAAAGGTTAAGTAGGGACAATTATGATATTTATATCCCAAATCCGAAGGTATAGAGTAAATATTCACAATTGCCACCACTTATCTTTTATTTAGATAATAATTCTTTCTAGATATATAGATATAAAGTAAATATATATAGTTGGATATATCGATAAGAAATATTCTTAATTATATTAAACTCCAAAGGGTATGGTTGTTTGATCTTTATGAGTTTTGCGATTTTTTATCTCCCTAAGTTTGAAGCTTCATTAATCATCAATTTTTTTTTAAGCTTCAAACCCCAAACCAAAAAGATTAAAAACCCAAAACTCATAAATATCAAACACCGAAAAACCAAAACTTAGAGAGATAAAATACCCAAAACTCAAAATTAAGAAAGATTAAACTCTCAGAACCCAAAAAAAAGAAAGGAAATAATAGAATTAGCGAAATCGAAATAGAGTGAGAATTAAAAAATAAATAATTTTGCTCATGAGGCCCAAACTCATCATCAATTGAAAACAACTATCCAAAATTCAGAAAAGTTAAAATACCAAAACTCATAAAGTTTTGGGTTAAATATCGAAAATCCATGGTAAAAGAAAAATATTTCTGAATTAAAAAGAGAAATAGCAAAAAAAATAAAGAATGAAGACAGAGATTCCGATTACCTTCTCCATTTGCACCATATTGCCATGTTGGGATACTGATGATACCAACTTTGGTCAGAAGATGGAGACGCCACAATGAAGATGTAGATCATACCATACAAAAAAGAGTTCTTCATTTTCCTTGCTCTGTTTTAGAGTGACAGGAGAGAGAGGGTGGCCAATGCTATGCGTTTATAACTTCAAGTTCTTTACTAGAGTGAACGGAGCATAGCAATATAGCATAGATGATATAGAGGGCAGGCAATTATATCTATATTTATAGGTGCGTGCTTGCAAGAAAATCATGACAAGATCACAAACTATGGGCCTCATTGGTAATCACACCAAAAGCCTAAAGCCACTTTTGGCCAAATTTTATTTTATTTTTTTAAATTGTTTTAATTTTTTTTATGTTTAGTGAATTTTTGTTTTCTATTGATCAAAATCTTAAAGGTTTTCAATTTATTTTAACAAGAAATTTAAAAAACAAAGATTTTGTTCAAATTTTAAAAACAATCGACTAAAAAAAATAACTTTTTTTTTGGTTTTAATTAATTTTATTAAGTATTATATGAAAAAAAATTACATTTTATATTTCTCTCGTCGTCGAGAGGATCTGAAAAATAAAAAAAATGATCAAACAATTAAAAAAATTTATTAAAGACAAAAAATTCATAAATCAGGCCAACAAATTGGCTCAAACTATTAGGCATGTTTTGGGGTAATATTTTTTTTTAGATGGTTTTTTTTGGGACACAAGTTTTTTTTTAGTAATTTTTTTTCAAATTAAATAATTTTTTTTTTTACATTCTCAGACTCTTCTCATAAAGATGAACAAAAAAATTATAAAATTTTAATCAAACGGTACAAAATTTCACTAAAGAGCAAAAAAACTTAAAAATAAAAACAACTAAAAAAACTCAAAAAGATTTACCCCAAACAGGGCCTTAATATCTATTCAAGTGGTCAAAATTAAAATTTCACAGCATGCAGCAGTTGGAATGCAAATTGCAAAGTACCCATAACTTGCATTTCGTTTCTTAATTTGCTTTTGACCCTCTATATTTCTCTCTCCCTACCAGCAATCAACATCACCTTTTTCTACCATGTAATTTTCTACCAAATTCCTTACTCTCTTCTTACCATTCTATTTCTCTTTTATTTTTCTTTAGAAAATACTAAAATGAGAAATTAATTTTCTTTTGAAATAGAAATTATTTTTGATGAATTAATTAAATAGACTAACAAATTTTGACAATAAGTGTTAATTAGAATAGCTTTGAAAGTTCGACATTCAAATAAGTTGCATTTTCTGGTAATTTATATAAACCTTTTCTTGACATTTTTTAGTTAAATTCCTAATTTTGGGTTTCTTTTTGTTCACCTAGGCTACATTAGAAACCAGAAATTAGTTCAGACAAATTTAATGGTTCAATTATGAGACACGATGAAAAAATCAGCTTGCATGAGAAAATCTAGAATTCCATAACCCAAATGGCCAAATTGCAAAGCCGCCAATCTACTTGATTTCACTCAAACTTCAACAAGCAAAGGTCATCCTAAGTTGTATAATCAGACAACCGCATTCTTAACCCATTTTAGACCTTGTAAGAATCAGTCTGGTTCTGTTAGTGAATGCATGTGAAAGTGAAATTCTAGGAAGACCCACATTTAATGGGCTCTTTAAACATGAAACTAGGTCTGCCAATGGATCTGATAAAATTCGGATCTGATCCGAATAAATTTGAATCCACTAGAAAACATCCTAATTGAACCCGACTACAAACAAATCTGAATCAGGCATAGGAAAATCCGTTTATTTTAATCCGAATTCGAATATGTTTTTAATGGATATCTGATCCTATCCATTTTTCTTACTTTTTAAATAAAGAACCCTTAAGAAGTAGGGAAATTTTCAAAGGTTAGAAAAAAAAAAAGTTTTAAAAGTTACAATTTTTCTTGGAGAGGTTCCAAAAAGTTGAAAACGGTTTTCAAAATATGCGAAAACAGTTTTGGAAGAAATATGTATAGGATTCGACCCACAGGGATCTAACACTTATGATATTCACAACAAAATACATAATATGTATATGATCGACAAACCTTTCCAGAAAAGAACACCGGATTGTGCCTTTGGCCGAGGGAGAAGAAGGAGGCCGGGAAGGATACATAGGGACATAGACACAAAAAACATTGCATGTATTTATGGCTACGTAAGTGGCAAATTTCAAAAAATTAGGCATTCTCTAGACCACATGGATTTAAAAAATAACACATCAGATTCCAATTTTTCGAAATACCAAACCAATGGATCTAACGCTAAAAACAGTTCACACCCCCCCCCAATATAAAACATACAAAGATAACAGATTACCATATATTGTATAATAAAGGCGAACCTTTCGGAGAGAGAAACAACCGGATTTGTGCCTTGCGGATGGAGAAGGGAGGCGGCCGAATTCCAATGTAAGTAGGATCGGATTGTCGGGCGGGGGAGAACAAGCTGTGGCACGCAGTGAAGAAACTCTGTAATTCTGTGACATCATCTTTCTTCTTCTTCTTCTTCTTCTTCTGCTTCTTCTTCTTCTTCTTCTTTCTTCTTCTTCTTCTTCTTCAACTAGACCGCTCTATCCTTTATGCTCCGGCAATGCTACGAACCTCCGGCGAATCGCTCAACCCAGCCACCGTTCTCATAACACGGGTCGTTCTTCCAAGGTCACCTTTTCCGAAAACTTGCTCGATATAAATTCCATGTGTATAATATCGTTGATATCGGAGATTTTATTGTCTTGAATTTGTTTCATTATTTTGTGTCAGTTTTTCAGAATAATTATTTAAATATTTTAATTAATAAGTTAAAGCAATTTTTTTGGTTTGGTTTAATTTTTAAATATAGTTTTTTATAAATATTTTTTCATAATTTTTTTTAAAACAAAAATATTCGTTGTTTTTATATATTATTTATTTTTAATGAAAATATTTTTTTAGAATTTGAAAAACCTTCTAAATATCATCTCAAAATTACGTTGTTTTTTGAAAAAAAATTCAAAAAAATAAATTTTAAAAAAAACAACCAAATAAATTTTATAAAAATTATT
>CM018894.1:16131467-16136467 GCA_009663005.1 Actinidia chinensis | reverse complement strand
TATTACTACTTGCCAGATGTGGGTGGGTGGGAGGGGGGTCGGCCTGAAGGAGGGGACTGGACCCTTTCCACGAGCCTGGAGACGAGAGATTTTTTCCCTTCCTCCACTCTTGTGTTCGTCATGCAAGATTCGGCTAATGGTACTCCGTTATTACTACTGCAGATGTGGGGTTGGGAGGGGGTTCGGCCCCGAAGAGGGGCACTGGACCCTTTGCACGGGCCTGGAAGGAGAGAATTTTTCCTGCAATCCACTCTTGTTGTTCTTCAAGCAAGAAGATTCGGCTAATGCGTAACTCAATTTATTGTTTACTTGCAGATTTGGGTTGGGAGGGTTCGGCCCCGAAGAGGGGATTGGACCCTTGCACGAGCCTGGAAGAGAGATTTTTTCCCTGCAATCATCTGTTGTTCTTATGCAAGTTCGGTAATGGTACTCACTTTATGTTACTTGCAGATGTTGGGTTGGGCGGGTGTGCCCTGGAAGAGGGGACGGACCTATGCACGAGCGTGAAATGAAAGATTTTTTCCCTTATCCACTCTGTGGTTCTTAATGCAAGAGAGGATTAGGCGAATGGTAAAAAAAACTCACTTATTGATCCTTGCAGATGTGGGGTTGGGGGGTTGGTCCCGAAGAGGGGACTGGACCTTTCCCTAGCCTGGAACGAGAGATTTTTTTTTCCTTCATCCACTCTGGTTGTTCTTCAGCAGAATTTTTCTACTAGCTTCTTCATGTGGTTTTGGGCTTAGAGAAGAGCTAAGCAAGAAAAACTAAAAACAATGCTCAGAGGTTTCATCTTGATATAAGAGGGAATTATATATGTAAGAGTGATGGATAACTTGTGGAGGAATTGATGAAGGGAAGGGGTGAGATTTATAGGCACAAGGAATCTCAGGTAAGACTTGATTTAGTTTTTTTTCTGAATCTCCGTTTAATTGAAGTATTTTGACGAGTAAGTTACACTAGTTCTTGTAATTTGACCAAAATGAATTTGAACAATTAGCACTTCATTACTTTCAATTTGTATCCAATAAAATCCCAATGTTTAAGTATTTGGGCAGACAGTGAGATGTGAGCTCACCACAAACACTTTTTAAAAGATAATTTTATGATTATGGTCTCTATAGTTCGATCATTTAATTTGGTCCATAAGAAGATAGCCATGGGAGTTTTCACGTGATACCTCTACATCCAAACTGTTAATAGGTGGGTATTGACTGAGAGACTTTGGACGTTTAAACTAAATCAAAGTTGTGAGATCTAATTTTTTAAATTTAGAACGGGTAAGGATAAAGTTTTTTTTTTTCAAAACTTTAAAAGACCAGTGGTGAAAATTTACCCTATTTGACTGTGTGAATAGAAGCCACTAAATGAAGAATACTACATCTCAATTTTGACGTTTGCAAAAGTTTTTGACTTTCTGCGTTCAGCATTCATGAACATATATGCATTCCATGAACGGGTAGCTATGGAAAATCTTCTCTTCTCTTTCTCTCCGTTCAAAATCAAAACACAGTCATTCTTAACATCATGGATAGAAATACGCTTGAACTAAATTCATTTGGACATAGAAAATCTTTGGTTTTAAAATTTCAACAAATTCTTACTGTCTCAAGAAAACAATGTAGATAAGATGTTACATTACATTAGATGACTACGAATTGAATTTATAATAACAATATTTTTATTTTTCGCTCGAGATACGGTTTATCCAACTATGTTTGATCTTGATTTTGTTTTCAATAACGAAAAGTAAAATTACCTATATATTAAGTAGTTGTTATGGAAACCAGAACAAAAATAAATGAAATTGTAAACCGTACTTATTAGTTTTTTGTTCTCATTTTTCTTAAGTCACCCGAAATTGATGGGGGTAAAGTTAGGCTTTCTTTTTTCTAAACAAAGTACTAAAATACAATAATAACCAACAACAATGGACATGGAAAAAAGATTATTATCAAATTTAAATTGAATTATGTCAAAATTTTTCCATTTAAGAGGATTTACGGATATGCAAAGTGCGCGAATCACAGTTTCTAATCAACTTGCATTTCCAAATACATCCCATTATGAAGCGGATCTATTGGGATATATATCAAAGGAGAAATATATTTAGTGCCACACCGTAGCGGTACACACTAACAACTCTAGAGCGGAACGGGTTAAATTTACTGTTTTTTTATTTGCGTTGTATCAAAATATGTGCATATGTATCATTTATGAATGGTATAAAGGAAGGTTCTAAGCGCACAGAATAATCTCTCATACTCAAAGGACTAAGTTTCCAATCATTCCATTTTCAAATCCATCCAATTTGAATGGCCATTCATCTATTTTGCAGAGGATAGATGTGCAGCTATGCAAGTGTAAACATAAACTCCATGAAATTCTTTTCTTGCGGCGCCTTTGACTTTTGAACTGCAACTTTTAGTATAAATTTCACCAGGGTTTCATGGTGGGAGTTGGATTGACTATTCTGAAAGATTTGTACCTCAATTTTGATTGAAAAGGTGTGACTTTCTTTCAACTTGCATGAAACGTATATGCAATTTCATGAACGTGTAGTATGGAAAACTTCTCTCCTCTCGCCCCGTTCAAATCTCACAAACACAGTCATTGATTAAACATCAAACCACATGAAGCTGTTGAAGTTATGTCATGAAAATCAGTCGAGCAAAGAGAGAAAATCTCCGGGTGACAGTCTCGAGAAGGGGTCCAGTCCCACCTCAAGGGCAGAATTCTGACCATTTTTTCCCGTGCTGCCAAGTAGCAGGCGATCTGGTAACTACGAACCAGAAACGCTTTGCAGTCATGCTAGCCTCCTCCTCTCCCGGGCACTACTAATACAAATAGATAACTAAAATAAATTAGACCCTAGAAAAGTGACTAAAATAAGGTTGGTGCATCATCCAAAATGAACTAATAATCTGTTTCCTAATTCTATGTAAGTTGTTGATTTGTACCGTTCATATACTCGAATTGATGATATGAAGGCTAAGAGATGGATGCCTTTTTGGTGTCGTGTGCTTATGATATTCTAATAACAAAATAATAAAAGGCAACGTGTTTTCTATCTTCAAAAGTCTTTGCTATTTTCTATTGTTGTACTGGTGCTCTTCTTTTATCGGTGTGTGTCTTGCAAAAGAACAACACTCAATTTAAAAGTTTGGGTACTTTAAGGTTTTGTCAACGGAAATAATGGACGTACTTATCTAAGTGGCACATTGCAAACGATTGAATTGCTTAGGCCATGTGAGAAACTTTTCGAACGAGGATTAGAGGTTCGTTTGAGCTCAGTTATAGGATAGGGTCGGTTGAGCTCAATTTATGATGTAAGAAAAAAAACGAGCCTACCCTTATTAAGGGCTCATTTAATAATATGAGTCAAGCTAAGTTGATCTTAGCTGGGACTCGATAAGTTTGGTCGAATGAATTTATATGGAAACAGTTATTTTTGTCGTAGCAATACTTTTACATTCTCAAATTTTATTATGAAATGCTGTCACCCAATAATAAAATTTATTATATATAATAGAAAGAACCAAGGAAATAAATCACCTAAATAATTATAAAAGAGTGAGAGTCTTAATAAAATGATTTAGTTTTATAAGCAAACCTAATGATTTTGCAATAAGGACAAGTTTTATGGTAGCCTTACTTCGTTTGTAAAGTTAAATGTATAATTTGTTTGACTAGTTAAGACTGTGAACCAGTTCGTTGTTGTAAAATTTTCATTGGACTCATGCTCGAAACTCGCTAAAAATTTAATAAACAAGCCTGAGCATAACAAATTTGGCTCGACTCCAATTTGTTTTGCAGGCCTTCTTCACCAAACCTCGGAACATTTCCGACTCTAATCTGGACAAGAATTTGATAAGACAAAAAAATACATATGAAAACATTAGACACGATCCACCGTTTCTGTACTATTGAATCAATCGCCATATTTTTATTTTTATTTTTTTTCTTCACACAAATTCTTTTTTTTTGTGATAATTCCCTTGCCAGATCCTTAATCCAACATAGCCTCAAAGCCAATATTTTTCCTTTCTTCTTTTTTCTAGGAAAAAAGTTACAAATCTTCAGCAAGAGCAATCCATCCTACCCACGAACCAGTGAAATTATAATAATTTGCAGGTCAAAAGTCAAAAGGCCAAGGAAAAGAATTTCATGGAAGTTTTATTGTTCACAACTTGCATGGTGGCATATCTATCCTCGCAAAAGAGATGAAATGGACATTCAAAATTGGATGGATTTGAAATGGAAAACTGAATTGGAAACTGAATCCGGCTGGAGAGATATTTGGTGGTCACTTATAGGTATTGTTTTATACCATTCAATAAATGAATATATGCACATGTTTGATACAATCCAAATAAATGATATATATGCATTATTTTTTTCCTCTAGAATTTGAATTTCTAGAGGAAAAAGGAAAGCTAACTTTTCCCCCCATATTTCGGGTGATTAAGAAAATGAGAACAAGAAAATAAATAGGTACATGTTAAAAATATTCATTTTTTTGGTTTGGTTTCCATAACAAAAAACATGAATAGGTAATTTTATTTTTCGTTACTGTAAACAAAATTACGATAAAACATAGTTGGATAACCATAATCTCGAGTGGAGATAAGAATGTTGTTAATAGGAATTCAATTCGCAGTCATTTAATGTATGTAACAATCTTACCCAAATAGTTCTTGAGACCAGTAAGATTTTGTTCAAATTTTAAACAAAGATTTTCCATAGTCCAAATGAATTTCAATCCATGTGTTTAAGAATGACTGTGTTTTGAGATCTGAACGGAGAGAGAGAGAGAAATTTTCCATCCTACACGTTCATGGAATTGCATATATGTTCATGAAAGTTGAAAGAAAAGTCAAACATTTTCAATCAAAATTGAGAATGTAGTATCTTCATTTAGCTCTTCTATTCAACAGTCAAAATAGGTAAATTTCCCCATTGTCTTGTAGTTTGAAAAAAAATCACATTGATCCTTATTGTTC
>CM018894.1:16108967-16111467 GCA_009663005.1 Actinidia chinensis | reverse complement strand
TTTTTGATTTCTATACTCCAAAATAGGAGTGCAGAAATCAACACTATTATGGTATTGATTTATGCACCCCCCCCCCCCCCCCCCCCCTCTCTTTTGGGAGGTAGAATAGATAGCAACAAAATGGGAGTGCGAAAATCAATAATTTTTTTTAAAATTCAAATAATGAGGTTAAAGCTCAAGTTTCAATAAAGTACAATCAATGACACACAAAAAAAGAACCATAAATGTATTGGATGTTGAGCAAATTTTAATACATTATCAAAAAATAAAAAGTCACACATGAAAAGCATAATTTCATGCATGAAAATGAGTATATATATTGAAGAACAAATTAAGAAAAATGTTAAAACACTACGTAAAAAGTTGAATTCCCTAAAAGAGACAAATAAAAGGGGACAGAGGGAATACATTGGAGAAATAGCAGTCCTATTGTTTAAATTAGGTTTTTTAGGGACTAAATTAAAACTTTAGTCAAACTACAGACACCATGATTAAATTAACCGCTATTTTGGGCCTTTGAACGTTCATACTTCCGAGTTATGGGCCGTGCGGCAGATTTAAGAGGGGCCCAGACGCAGCGACGGTGGTCTTGGGCTCACCCGTTGCTCAAGCTTCAAATCGATAACGATGTGGCCCAGAAGCGTTCCCATAAGTCTAGTGGATCACTCAAAATTTGTACTCTTTAAAGGAGTCAAAAAATAGAAAAAAATTATCTAATTTAAAAAAATATAATATAAAAAATATTTTTATTCCAGAAAATATCTAAAATATTTTTTTTCCCGGCTTTAGTAATTTATTTTTAATTAAATTTTTTACATTTTCGGATTCCCTCTCGTCGAGAGGAACCGAAAAATTATGAAATTTTGCTCAAATAGAGAAAAAAAGTTAACTAAAAACAAAAAAAATAAAAAAACAAGAAACAAAAAAATAAAAAATAAATAACAACCCAAACTGGAACCTGGGGTTGTTATTTATGAGTATATCTTAAATGCAACGGTTATACTACTTGGCGTTGATGACATGGAATAATCAACCAAAATAAACTTACAATTAGAATGAGTAGTAACTTCTAAGCGAGGTGAATGTCACTATATATTTTTAAAAAGGTCAACATTATATAAAAGGTCAATTTATTGAAAATGACTCTGAGTAATTAAATGGTTATCCGTGAACACGATGCGTGTATCGCCGTTGGAGTGAATTTTTTCCCTTGTAAGCTTGTTGAGATGGTATAAGTTTATTATTTCATGCTCATTATATATGGGCTGGACTTGGTAGGCCTAAGTATCCAAAATATTATAGCATCATTGATATATTAATTTAAAAAATTGAAAACAGATAAAGAAAAAAGTTGATATTATTTTGTTGGTATCAGATCCGATTTAGTGTTGGAATTTTGTGACCTGTGTTTTTGTTTTTGATGTATTATGTTAATAGTTTCTAGTTTGTTTAAATGCAAAAAAAATATTGTACTTTCAAATTTTACATAGGTACCATATCATATGAATGGGCACGCCAAATGTAAAGGGAACCGAAATAAATAAAGTACAAAAGCTAAAATATATTTAATCCTAAAAGCTAATATTACAGGCTTTGCAAGCGGGAGTAAGTATATAAAGATTATTAGAACTCAACTTGAGAAGTGAATGTGAGACCGGGTTGGACCGAGCTTGGGCGAATACAAACTCTCACGAAAACCGGTTAAACTAGGGTTAGCTCGAGTTGAAGTGCCACCCTTAACTACCAAAGCCCAATTAACTTTTTCCCCTAAATGGATAATACATTGAAATTTAACCACAAAAATAAAGAAAAAAAAATAAAAAAACAAAACAAATGTCCTTTTCAAAAAACACTTATTTGTTCTCCTTTTTTTTTTTCAACCAAGAAAGTAAGAGTTGGAGCCATTTCTATTGTCAAAAAGCTGAGTTCTTCCATTCTCTGCTTTTTCCTTTCTTTACATTGAAGTCCTCTGAATTTGCAACTTGTGTAGTATTTAATTTATTTATTTTTTTAAAAATCCATGACGTACTATTAAGTCTTCATCCATCAATTTAATATATTTATTAGCAGGAAAAACTCATTTTTCACGTGGTTGCATTAGGCGCATTACGTTGATTGATTGATTGATTGTTTTCTTGCCAAAAAGAGAAGAGGGAAAACATTAAATAATAAACGCTAAGGTTCAATCCTCGTAACAATTTCAACCCCTAATGTTTAAAAAGAATTCAATTAAAACTCGATATTCAATTTGAGGTCAAATTTAACCGTTATGTGTTATTTAACCCCATAAATTACTGGATGATAAAGGTCCATTTTGATGGCACCCAGTTTTTTTTAACTTTTTTATTTAAAATAATCAAAAAAGGCAAGTTAGAGCTGCGTTTTTGTTTTTTTATTTTTATTTTTTTTGCTAGTTTTAACTAAAATAAAATTACAAAAGCAAAAATTCTAAAATATCTTAGTCTTTTTTATAGCAAGTTTAAAAGAAAAATAATTTTTA
>CM018894.1:16098967-16103967 GCA_009663005.1 Actinidia chinensis | reverse complement strand
GAACCTTTTTCCTTCTTTCCTAACTATTTTTTTATATCATCATCACAAGCTTTCCCATTTCATTTGAATATGCACTTCGGTCAAAAAATATCGTGTATGATGTGGACACTCTACTTCCTTTGAATTGTATATTTGTAAAAAGTGGACCCACTATTAATATATTTTAAAAAGAAAGAGAGAGGAAAAATCTCGCAATTTTTTTTAATTGTATTTTTAAAAAAAAATTATCTAAGCATTCTTCTATAAATAATAATATTTAAATAAAATTAAATATTTTAGTAAATTCAGCTTAATAAGCATAAGAAAGGAAGTGCAATTAAAAAAAATTGCAAAAATCGCAAGCCAAATCAAATGGAAGTATTGAAGCACCACATCATACCATTTGACACTAATTAATTGGTACCATACCATTTGACATTAAGGCTCCGTTTGGTAATGTTTAAAAATTAAGATTTTTTTAAATTTGCTATTAAAAATGTTAATTTTTTTTAGTTTTTTTACTTTTATAGCTTTACTTTAGTTAAAACTAAACACAAAAGCAAAAAAACTAACTCTGATTGTTTTTTTATTATTATTTTAAACAAAAAAATAAAAAAAAACAAAATAAAAAAAGCTGATACCAAACGAAGCCTAATTGGTGAAAGTTGGGTTGTCACCTTGTCTCACTCATCACACGTATGAAGAAAATTTTTAGAGTTGAATGTATCATTCATATTAAAGAATTTATTCAAATATATATTCTAAAAAAAAATCTGAAATCGTGAAATTATGATTTACCAACTAGCTTAGCTGAGTCATTTAGGCTATGTTTGAATTAACGATTTAGTTAAAAAAAAAAAAGGAAATGGGAAAGTTGATGATCTAACTTTCGCTTGATTTTGATAATTTTTAATTTTTGCTTTTGAAATAATCATATTTAAACATTAGTTCATATACAAAAAATATAATCAAAAGAAAACTATTTAAATAAACGGATTATACCGGTGTAGTTCAAGCATTTTGGATCTCGTTTTGAATCTATTTTAATGATCTAAAACTTACATATTATAGACTCCGTTGTAAAGATCATTTCTATAAAAAATTAAGTTGATCTGACACAATTTAGTATCCTTTCTGATTGTTTTATAACGTAATAAATTAATAAGATATACATGATTAACTCATTTATCTTTATATAAATTAATATTGATCGACTATTGATATACATACAATCAATATAATTTTTTAACTATTAAATTTTTTAATAAAATTTATAATTTAAAACAGTTTAAATTATCAAAATATAATCAGAAACGGATCCCAAATACTTAGCCTGCACTGGTGCGTCCTCTTTTCAGACCAGAAGCCAGTCCTTAAATAATCTCCAGTTCGGGCAGACATGACCCACCAGCTGCTTGATCCCTTGTCCGTATTGATGACTTTTTTTCAAACCTTGACTAGTCGATTTTTTTGGAATTTTTTTTTAATAAAAAATTTAAGATTTGACTATGAAAATAAATTAAATTTTATAATTTTAATTTGAGAATAATTTAAATAATTTATTAATCTCCGTCTACTTAGAGCTTACAGAATCAATAGATTTGTTCTTAAAATAAGCAAAAACAATTCCGTATAGTATTACTCCCATTTTAAAGCCCTAATTAAATCAATTAACAAGATAAATTATAGAGTTTGAGTTTGAGTTTTATTTAAAAATACTAAATTTTATTTTATTTTAAAATGAGAATAGTTCGATTAGGGCTTTAAAAATAATAAAATCATATACGACGTGATTTTAGTGCATTTTTTATGAAAATCAATTGATTTACGTTAAACCCTAACAGATAGTTTAAATTGCTATCTAATTAAAACTATAAATTTTAATTTATTATAATTAAAATTAATAAATTTAATTTATTCTGGTAATAAAACTTTGAATTTTTTCAAGTAATTTTTCTATTTTTTTTTCATTCAACATCTAGGTGGTATCGGAGGTGCATTATATCAGTTGCCCATATCCCCAAATACTAAAATGATGGCCTTTGAAAGCAACCGCCTTTGGTCGCCCATAAACTGACACTTCCCAACTCTCTCTCTCTCTCTCTCTCTCTCATATGCATATATGTATACTATGTATAATTTATATAAAAAAAAGCGATAACTATAAGGTTAAATTACACCTACTCCCCCTGAGGTTACTGACAACTACATACTTCTCCCTTAAAGTTTCTAAAATTATATTGTCCTCTCTTACTTTTCTGACAATATGCACTTACCTCTCCTATGTTAACTCTCTGTTAAAGTGGATGGCAGAATGTGATGATGTAAGCAATATTTGATGTCTAAATGACAAAAGTGCCCTTTATATTGTCATTATCATACTCCACTGCTTTTAGGAAGTATTTGCAAATATGTTTATTAGTCTTAAAACAACCAATTGATACAGATCGTGTTAACTGAAGAAAAAAAATTGTCATTAAAGTTGGGAATTGCACTTCACTTGTACGTCTGAATATCATGTAACTCTCCCGTTTCATTTTATTTCTGTCTTTTTAATTTTTTTTTTAAGAGAATATAAATTTAATGTATTCAAATTCAAATAAAAAAGTGTTGATTTACAATATTGTTCTTTATTCTCACTTTAATAAACTTAATTGTTTATCAGTGTGAGTTTTAAAAAAATAACAGCTTCTAAACATTGACTTTAAAAACATGGAGTTTAAGATATTTCAAAGTGAAAAGATAGACAAACAAAATTTTAGACCGACAAAATATAACTTAAGCGAGTACATATATAAATATAGACAAATTCGCAGTGCATATTAGGCCTTGTCCTTCTTCCTAGCCCATGAGGCCGTGCCACCAATTCGAGACAGATAACTATATAAGAAAATGCTATAGGTACCCTCAATATTGCATCCCAAATGCACCCCACCATGAGGTGGAGCATTAGCTCTTATATCCCTCAGAAGAAGGACAAGTTGTCTCCCCACTGTCACTCCACAAATGAGAGAGAGGAGAGAGAGACTAAACCCATTTGTCCCACACGGGACAAGACTCGTCTGCTGTCTATGTTTTTAGTGTCTATGTTTTTAGAGAATTGCTCAGACGAACTCGAGTCCGTGGTATTTACCCATTTGTCTCACACGGGACAAGACTCGTCTGCCGTCTATATTTTTAGAGAACCACGGACTCGAGTCCGTCTGATCAGTTCTCATGTTTTTTACTCTTCGGACCGTTTGGCTAGAGAATAGCTGAGGTGATAACTTTTTTCCCCCAAATAACTCTCTCTATCTAGCGTTTGGATGGTTTAAAACGTTCCGGATAACTTTTTCTCCCAGATAACTTTTTTTCCAGCGGGCGAATAAGGGCGGATAATTTTTGGGTGACCTTCACCCTAACCAAAAGTTATCCGAACGGATAAAGATGGATATCTATATCTATATATATTATATGTATAAATATCTTTATATTAGATATGTATATATGTATATATATATATATTTCATATCTACATATTTTATATTTTTCTTCCTTATTTATCTACTCATTCTAAAAAGTATCCAAAATAAAGTTAAAAGTTATCACCCTTCAAAAGTTATTCCCCTCTAAAACTTATCCCCACTCTTAAACTTATCCCCCTGATGCTATCCGGCAGCCAAACGACCCCTTCCAGTACAATTTAAATATTTTGAATTTCGTTTTAATAATTTAAATTATTTGTATTAAATATTTCATCAATAATTTTAATATTACAAAATTTACGTTGATCGGATACAAATTAATAAGTTATCAATATCAATTTATATTAAAATAAATTGATATAATTTTATATGTTATACTTATTTATTAAATTATAAAATACGACTGACCGAATATTAAATTATACCTGATTAATGTACTTTTTTGCAGTAATAATCTTTAAGAAAGGAATATACCAAATTAATGATTTGAATAATTAAAATATACCGTAAAAATTCTAAAACACTTAAATTGCACTAACTAGTCCATTTTTAAACTGCAGACACGCCATGTCCTTGCCCATAATGCTTCGTCTTGTTCTCTATCGCTCTGTTTATGATGAGCACACGTGAAGACATATGGTGAGAGAAAAAAAATCTCTCGTATTTAGATTACTATAAAACATGTGAAAAATGATAAACGGAAAAAAGAAATCTTATCAGATTCTCTTTTGGTTCTTACCCCCCAAAACTGTTCAAGAGTTTTTGTGAGACGCATTGAATAATAAAAGAATTGTTATTGATTTTGTTAATCACAACTCAAAGAGCGGTAGTGGTTAATAATGACTAATGACCTTATCAACATATTTTTTGTTCGTTAACCCATCAGACAGTGGTTAATATTTTTTATACAAAAAATTAGGGACAATACATACTCATATATGAAAAAACTCAAAAAAATATACATCACGTTATATTTGAGTATACATTGTCCCTAATATTGCGATTTTACATATTATTTTGAGTAATACCGAAATGAGTAATCTTTACCGAACTCTCGAATTTATGTGTGTAATAAACTTGCAGGAAATGTTGGTATTTATGGACTTTCAAGCTTCAAATGAAAGATCACGGATTTACTCCACCATTGAAGACATTATAACAACTCTATTAACCAACCAAATTATTCACCTTTTATAGCTGTTACCAAAACTAAAATGTACCTTTCAATGAAAAAAAATAGAGTTGAAATTTTATTCTGTAATTAAAAATAAAATAATTTAAAAAATAATTATTAAATTACCCACTCAAGTGCCTTGTTAATACAATTCTAATTTGAATAATTGCAGCCCTCTATTTTAAAATCTTTTTGCAATATATTCCCAGCATCCAAATCCTTTAAGAATGCTAACTGAAATTGCGTGGTCCTATAAAAAATCATCATTTTTTCTTTAGATAAATTATGCAAATGGTGTTTAAAGTATTTATTTTGTATCACTTTGGTCTCTTATGTACTAAATTTCTTAATTTCATCTCTAATGTATCTAATTGAACTTTATG
>CM018894.1:16068967-16071467 GCA_009663005.1 Actinidia chinensis | reverse complement strand
TCTGATATGCCCAATCATTCTTTCTGTTCATCTCATTCCTCATCCTGGTTTCTGGGGCGTAACTCGCATCTGAAAGCTTGATCAGGGCTATCAAATCACTCCCTTCTTCTCTCCAAAATGGAAAGCAAAATCTTGAAAAAAAACCGACCTCGCGATGAATCCGGATGCCGAGAAAACTCAGAACAGGGCTTTTTCTGGCAAAAATCAGACACTTCTGGGACCCAAATGATTAAATCAGAACTTCAGGGGACTAAATTGAAATTTCAATTTTTCCAGGGACCTAATTGCAATTCCTAAAGTCCAGGGACCAAAACTGCAATTTCCCCAAACTTCAGCGGACCAAATTGAAACTACAGAAAGTTCAGGGACCAAAAGTGTAATTTCCATTTTCGGTCAACGGCTGGTCAACGGTCAACGTTGACCAGTCAACGTCAAAAGGCTGTTCTCGGTCAACAGCTGGCTTGGTCATGCGGCTCGCCGGCTGGTCAGCGGGTCAACGGCTCAGGTAACGGGCTGAAGTCAATGGCTTAGGTTGACTGGTCAACGGCTACAGAGGACCAGTCAAAGGCTCCAAATCGGCGCAGTGGCTGGTCATTTGAAATGAATTCTCAGCCCCCAAACATCATCATGTTAAAAGACAACATCATTTGCTTTTTTTTTCTTTCTTTCCTTCATGGGGATATGTTTCCTGTCTTTCCTGTTTTTTTCTTCTTGACACGGCAGAAGGCAATCCTTGGCGCGTGGGCGAGTGAAATCCAGTCATCTTCTACCTCTGGCGCGTGTGGAGGTGCGGGATATGACGCGACGAAACTTTCAGGCGGCGCGTTGAAGGGCTCGTTTGGAGTCCGATTTTGACTACTTTGGTGCTGGAGCGTCGTATCGAAGAGTGAAGGTGATGGTATGCTCAATAAACCTAATTTTGAGCAATTCGGAATTTGGTCAGAATCGAAGATGTACTCCGGTGGTACCTCCGGTGACTCACCGCTGACTCGAACTTGGCTCTGATACCAATTGGGTGCCCAAAACGAGTTACCAGTCACTCCACAATCAACCACACACACTCGACAAAGATTTACGCGGTTCGGCCAACAATGCCTACATCCACGGAGAGGAAAAAATAATGTGTCACCTATCACAGAAATGAATTACAATGAGTACAATAGGAGGGAAACTCATCTCACTACCTCTCAGCACTCCTCATCTCTCCCATCTCACTGTCTCATCTCTAGATCTCACAGCACCCAATTCTAGCCCACTCTCTTCAGAATCTCTCTGTTGCTCTCGGTGCTCTCACTACCCACACTAGCACTTCCCCCCAAACCCAACTCTCTCTCAGCCCCTTGCACACAGCATTCTGTTGTGTGCCCCCAACAAAGTCCCCAACCCTTACATTTCTCTGCCACCCACTGCTCTTCTCCTGGCACCTCTCTGTATGTATAGGCCACCAAGAGAGACGAGAGCTCCCCGGCTGAGCTAAACATGCCGCCATCTTTGACAATCTTCAGCAGCTTTCTTCTCTCTCTTGCCATTCTTTTTCTTCCTCAGCCTCTATTAGAGACTCTCTGTCGCTGAACAATCTTACCAAATGATACGGGCTTCGGACAGAGGGAATTGAAGCCTAAGGATGGATGAGTTTGGCTTGGGTCTTGGGCTGGGCTGGGCCTGGGCCCAAAGTGCTGGATTCCATTGGGCTTCAATGGCTGGACCTCCAACAGATATTTCCGTGCAACCGTTTAGATTCTATAAAAATCGTTTTTTTTTTGGAATGCAACGTGAATTTTACGTTGCTAAATTATGAGTTATGAGTACGTATCCAAATAGCATGAGGTTTTGCCATCCAATTTCTGAAAACTCTTTTTCCTTCTAGCTCTGCTTATTGTATCGGAGAATAACATTATCGAAAAATATTTGGAATGAAAATAAATATTTTAAACACTTTTTTTTTGGTTTCAAAATACATTATTTTCACCACTCAACAATTTTTATGGTGGTTGGGGAAGATATTTTTACTCGTCCGCTCATAAGAAAACCGCTCCAGAAAAAAACTACTAATCTAAAATGTTATTTTCTAACCACATCCTAGGTAAGTTGGAATGTCATTTTATGAATTAGTGTGAATTTAAACAATGAATTAGTTACTCAAAAATATTAATTATCGTGAAACTCACCGATTAAAGTTTAGTTTTGATTATGAATTATTTTGGTTTGTTTATGAATGATTATGGCAATTATTATGAATTAGTGTGGTTTTAAATAATGATTTAGTTACTTCAAAGCATTAATTGCCAAATTAAAGTGGTATCCAATTGCTTTTATGAACTTTATTAGTTTGATTATGAATTATATTAGTTTGGATTTGTTATGAAATTTACTAGTATGTTAAGTAAATTTAATAAATTTTTATGGTTCGTTTATAAATTCTTATGAATATAATCATAACCGATTTATGAGAATTTATGGTTAAATTATATTAAATCTAGTTAACCTACAAAATGACTTG
>CM018894.1:16038967-16041467 GCA_009663005.1 Actinidia chinensis | reverse complement strand
TTATGTCTTGTTTGGCCAAATTAAAAAAATTATATATTTTTTTGGCTAAAATATTTACTTTATTTTCTTATTTAGAATGGCTAAAAAATATGTCTACTTTTTTATTTAAGCAGTTCATTGGTGGTTTGGGATATTAGGTGGTTTTTGGGTGAATCTATTAGGACCCAAAATGTTTTTCTCTTGCCATATTTTTTTGTTTTGATAAATTTCACGGACCTTCCTTATGATTTTTGACAAATATAGTGCCTACACAATATTTTTTAAAATAATTTAAAACTATTTTTAAGATTATCTCTAGAGCTAATTTATTAATTGTCAGTATTGTTTAGGGGATGTTTGGTAACGTTTTTATTTTTCTGTTTTTTGTGTTTTTTAATTTTTGTTTTGTTTATTTTGAATTTCTTGTTAAAATGAAACTAAATACGTTTGTGTCCACCTATTTTTAAATTTTTAAAATAAAAATATGTTGTTTTTTACTTTTTGAAACTATTTTCAAAAAGATTGAGGCGATATTGGTAGCGGTGGTCAGGAGGTGGCGGTGGTGGTTGGAGGTGAGTGGCGTTGGGATGATGGTTGGAGGTGGTGGTGGTGGCGGTGGCGGTGGTTGTGGCGGGTGGGCGGTTGGAGGTGGCGGCGGCGGTAGTGGTTGGAGGAGGTGGTGGCGGTGGTGGAGGTGGAGGAGGAGGAGTAGGAGGAGAGGTTGGGTTGTTTTTTTTTTTCTGTGTGTTTTATGGTGGATGTTTACTTTTATTTTTTTTTTTTATTTTCCTTCTTCTTTTTTTTTTTGGGTTTTTATCTTTCCTGCTCCTTCTTTTTTTTTCTTTTTCTTTTTCTTTTTTTTTTTTTTCTTTTTTTTTCTTTTTCTTTTTTTTTTTCTTTCTTTTGTTTTTTCTGTTTTTTATCTTTTTCTTTGGCGTTGGTGGTTGGCAGTGGGAAGGGCGGTGGTTGGTGTTAGAGTGGCGGCGGCGGTGGTTGGTGGTGGAGGTGGCGGCGGCGGTGGTGGGTTGGAGGTGGAATTGGCGGTGGAGGTGGTGGGTGGTGGTGGCAAGCGGTGATGGTGATGGTGGTTGGGTGGAGGTGGAGGTGGTGTTGGAGGTGGCAAAGCGGCAGTGGGTTGGTGGTGAAAGTGAGGTGTCTGCTTCGGTGGTTGTTGGAGGTGGAAGTGGCGTGGAGTGTGGGTGGTGGTGGGCGGCGGTGATGTGATGGTGGTTAGAGGTGGAGGTGGAGTGGTGGTGTGGTGGCGATGGTGGTTGGAGGTGGCGTGGTGCGGCGGTGGTGGTGGTGCGGCGGTGATGGTGGTTTGAGTTGGTGGTGCGGTGGTGGGTAGTGGTTGTGGAGGAGGTTGTGAAAAAAATGATAAAAAAAATTTGAATGAAAATTTTTTGTAAACAAAACAAAAAACAACTTTTTCTTATTTTCACTATTTTCAAAAATAGTGGAGTTTTATTTATTTTATTTTCTTTATGTTTTTGGCAACACAACAAGTTTTTGTTTTCATTTAAACAGAAAAATAAAAATTAAACAGAAAAACAAAAATTAATGAGTTAACAAACATCCACTTAGCTTTCATAATTTTTTTCTGATATTGTCCTTATTTTTATAATGAATTTGAATATCAAATATTTATTTTTTAAGTACGCTTTGATTAAGAGATTTTAAAAGGTAAACAATTTAAATTATTTTTTTAAAAAAAATTACTTATTGATAAAAATTAAAATAGAGTAGTTTACTAATAAATTATGTTTTTAGAGAAAAAATAACATTTATTCACTTTAATTGATGTATTAAGAAAATAAAATAAAATAATTAATTTTATGGGCAATCTTGTTATTTTTGTCAAAAAAATAATTTCAATGGACAACCTTGTTAATAGTTTTAAAAGTAAAAAAAAATCAATACTATTTTAAAAACTATAGAAAAATGATTGTAATTATCAAAAATCTCATAAGAGATTAATGAAATTTATTCAAATTACATAATGGGAGTGGAGAGAAATTTCTTGCGTTTGAGTAGAATTACTTGTGTTTTTTGTTTTGTTTCTATGCAACTTTATTATTATGCCCTTAAAAGTATCGTGACACTTTTGGGTTTTCCTAATAAATCTATGAATGACGAGCCTAATTAAACAAATATAAAATATCACTTGATTATTGAAAAAAATGCCAAAAATAATTGGGGCGCGGTTTAGCCAAAAATCACCTAAAATTTAGGGCAAACGAGGTATTATTCCATATTTAGTTAGAATGGGATAAAAAATAATATATGATTTTTTGAGTATTATTTTGAATTGTTAAATTAAAAAAGTAAGATAATTCAGACGTTGATTAGTCTCGACTCTCGCGGAATGCGTGGGACAAAATAGCCCAACCACATACAAGAGATTATTAATTCAAAATTCAGTCAAATTAGGGTATTTGTTTATTTAGTCATTTGGATTAGGAAGAAATCCCTTAAAAAATGCATCCCATGTGTTTTTGTGTTCAAACGTGCAGAATGCTCC
>CM018894.1:16021467-16023967 GCA_009663005.1 Actinidia chinensis | reverse complement strand
CTCTTCGAACTCAACTCGTAAAAACTCGTTTAAAATCGATTCGCTTGATAAATAGACTAACTTTGTTAATCTTTTAAATCAAACTTGATTTGATTAAAGCTCATTTGAGATCGACTCGCTTTATAAATAAATTAAATTTAAACAATCTACTGTCAATTTACTGTTAGACTCGTTTATGAACTCTGCTTGTATAACTAAATTTTAAAAAAGTCAACCATCTATTTAGCTTAGTTTTAGGAAGATTGAATTATTTTAAACTATTTTTTGTTTTTGGTCAAAAAAATTGTGTTTTGGTTACAAAAAAATTACTCCGATTTGTCTTGATTAGAGGAGTTAAAAAAGTAAAACACAAACAGTTATTTTATTTAAAAACGATTAAACGATAACCTTTTCATAAATCAAAACCAAAAAAAACAAAAAATAAAATTCGTTAAACCAAGAAAAGTGTTATTTTTTTTATTTATATTAAATCAAAAAGTCCAAAAAATAGGTAAGAGTCGTAAACCAAATGGGTCATTGATGACGATATTCAATGGAATAATGTATCATAATTGAAGTTTAAAGAAGCAAAAGTCAAAAGAATTGAAAAGCTCTAATTATTTTGCCCATTGAATAGTGGCTTTTAGGCCAACCGCCCACTCTCCAACCACCACGCCACGTCGGAGCGGTTGGTGGTGTTGGCCAATAGAGGAGAAGGCTATTGTACCGTAAACTCCCCAGCGGTTTGGTCGAGTACCAGTGTGGCAAATGGGTGAGTTTGGACTAATTAATTTAGTTATTTTAATTTTTAAATTATTTAGGTTTATTTTTCAAAGATAGTTGCTTTAAAAGATGTAATTATAGAGAAGAGAATGTTCATTCACTACAAATATAGGCGAATAAGTTAAACTCGAGGACTAGACTTTAATCTTTTTTAACCCAAAAAGGCAAAAATCCCTAATGTTTTTTTGGGCATGCAATACTAAGTAGGCCCCTGTTTAGGATTTTTTTTTAAAAAACAAATTGATTTTTTTGGGGTGTTAAGGGCTAAGTTTATTTTGGATGAGTTAATATGAGTGTATGAAAATATTTTTGGAGTGGTTTTTTTGTCCTATTTTACCTTTTTTTTTTAAAAAAAAGATTATTATTTTTATAAAAAATGTGCTTAACCTATGATTTAAAATATATTAATAAAATTCATTTTGAATGTGGTCCGCATAATTCTAATTTTGAATCTACACCATATACTTACTTTCTGAATAAAATTCTAGTTACCTAGCTAAATTTAATCTAATCAAGTTACTGCGAATGTAATAATAAAGGTGACAACAAGATCTTAGTTTGTTTGTTGATAAGTTATTTCCTTGTAGAGACCCAATATTTTTTAAATTCATAATTTTATGTAGAATCTAATATTAGGTTTAGTTTGGCCTGAGTTTTAAATATTTTTTAGTTGCTTTAATTTTTGAGTTTTTAACCATTATTTACGTTGTCTTGTTGGCTTTGAGTTAAAATTGAATGCCCAACCAAGTTTTTCTGTTCGAGGATTGGTAGAAGGAACATGAAGAGAGAGGTTTTTAAATTTTAGTAATTTTTTAGTTGTTTGATCAATATTTTATATTTTTTTGCTCCTCTAAACAAAATAAATTTGAAAATATAAAAGTCTTGTTTAAATTTGAAAAAAATCTACAAAAAATTAACTAATTTGCCAACAAAAAAATATATTGTATTTTTTTTTTATCAAATTAGATAAAAAATTTACATTCCAAAACTCCTCTAGTTACGACCAAACGGAAAAATATATATTATTTTACCAAATAATTTAAAAAAAAAACAAGACAAAAAAGCTCAAAAAAACAATAACAGGCCTTAAAAGGGAAAATCTTTTTTTGATCGGATAAAAAAGGGAAAATCTTACCAGCCATTCATCTAGTGAGTTGGGGTCTGAATAATAATGTTGATAAATTAACACTATCCTTCCCTGAGGTTTAGAGTTAATCACAAGACCCCCTGATTTAAGTCATGACAAACCTCCCCTGAAATTTAAACTTGTAACAGATTCTCCCATTTTCAGTACCATCACCCTGAGGTTCCGGGTTAATACACAAAACACTCTTGACGTTAAATAACATCCTTTGTCAAAAAGACAAAAGAAATAACTTTATTAGGGGTGCTTTGTATATCTCATAATCTCATGGGTGGTCAGTGTAAAATGAGGAGAATCTGTTACAAGTTTCAAACCTCAGAGGAGGTCATTATAATTCTTCAAACATCAGAAGACTTTATGTATTAACTCCGAACTTCAGGAGAGGTCAGTGTAATTTGCCCAATAATTTTCCATAATATTTGGGGTGCTTTGGTAGTTAATGCGCGTGTCCTCCACCGACAAAGCGCACGAGGTCTCATTATTTGTACATAACTTTCTCGTTTTATGGGTCCACAAGTTGATATTTAATGCGGTGAATCCGTGACATACGATATCAGAATTTAGTGACAAATAAAATACATATATTGTCCATAA
>CM018894.1:15943967-15951467 GCA_009663005.1 Actinidia chinensis | reverse complement strand
CAACTTAAAACGGCGCCGTCCATAACCCGGGTCGTTTTCATCGGGCCTGATGCATGAAAAATTGGACTACGCTTTCGTATGGATGGTCTTTAAGTGGGCCACGTTAGTCCATTTCGTGCGGAATTGCTGTAGCAATCTGATTGTGACACGTTCAGAGACACGTGTTCAAATCGGCCCTAAAGTGTTCCGTAGTCAACTTTGATGCCGTCATCAGCGAGATCTGCGGGACACCTTTTGATTGAGGTCGAGATCACGAGGCTTAGGCCGCGTTTGGCCATTTTTTCTCCAAATAAATTTAACTGCTTTTATTTTTGTATATTTTTCTTGTCTTTAATGATTTTTTTTTTATTTGATCAAATAATTGTATTTTTCACCCTTGTTTGGCTAGCGGATAGCTGAGGGGGATAACTTTTTCCCCCAGATA
Organism: Actinidia chinensis; assembly: GCA_009663005.1. Classification (NCBI taxonomy): domain Eukaryota; kingdom Viridiplantae; phylum Streptophyta; class Magnoliopsida; order Ericales; family Actinidiaceae; genus Actinidia; species Actinidia chinensis. The sequence goes on along the minus strand of CM018894.1, from coordinate 15,951,043 downwards.
ATTTTTTCTATCCGGCGTTTGAATGGTTTATGTCAGGCGGATAACTTTTTTCCCCGAATAATTTTTTTTCAACAGGCGGATAGAGGCAAATAATTTTTGGGTGTTCCTCAAGCCTAACTAAAAGTTATCCGGGTGGATAAGCGGTAGAGGATAAAGAAAAATATAGAGAGAGAAAAACAAAATGTATATTTTTATTTTTAGATATAGATAAAAACAAAATGATATATTTTTATATCTATATATTTTATATTGTGTTTCTCTCTATTTTTTTTTTCTGATCCCCATCCCTTTATCCACCCATTCTAAAAAAGAAAAAAAAAAAAAAATTCCAAACAAAGTAAAGTTATCCCCCTCTAAAAGTTAAGCCCTTGAAGCTGACATCCAAACGACCCCTCTTCTTAGACTTGAAAACAACTTTTTTTTTTTTACTGAGCTTTCTTAAAATTTGATAAATTATTTTTGGTTACATTTTCATAGTTCTCTCTTGAAAAAAATTAAATAAATATAAAATTTTAATCAGTAAAAAATAATTCAATAACGTAAAGTATTTTCTTCAATGAAGAATTATTAAATACAAAAAAACACCTTGATTAAATAATCTAAATTAACTAGAAAAAAATATTCAAACAAAGCCTTATCAACTATTATATACCTGAATAATATAGGGAGAAAACTTTATAAACACTTTGGCTCCGTTCATTAAATTTTTATAATGAGTTTTGCAGTGTAATTTATCAAAATTATTTTAAAAATAAAGTATTTATTTTATTCATTTTTTCAAAAAACATCTTTTCATAGTTTTCTAAATAATGTGCTAGTGCCCAAATAATTCCCATTTATAAAAAAATATTTCAAACACTGAAAACCAAACAAATTTTTAAAAAACTATTTTTCAAAACTAATTCTTAATACACAAACAATAACCAAAAAATCTCCCAAAAGCAGTATGAATCAAGAAAAAAAGATTGACAAAGCCTAAAAAACTCACCTTTTCCATTTCCATTCTACCACATTCAAAAGAAAAACTTGAAAAGTTTCTCTTTCCATCAAATAGATTCTTTATGCCCATTCATACTTTCTCCTCTACCTAATATTCTTGAGCCAAAATCACATGCATTGATTTTGAGATCACCACGTGTATAAAACTTGCAATTTTTTCGTTTAAGTTTGATTTGAAAGTTTAACGAGTTTTAAAAATATATTCGAGTTTAATTTGTTTGTCAAGCGAAACGAGCTTTAATCAAGTTGATCACAAATCAAGCTCGAATAACTTAAATTTTTTAAACATTATAAGTTTATCTACTCAACTAGTACTAAATGTTCAAACTTGGTTTGAAAGCTTAACGAGTTTAAAGACATGTTCAAGTTTGGCTTATTTATATAATAAATCAATTTCGAACAAGTTTTTAAAGAGCTGAACATGAGCTCAACTTGAATAGCTTGATTTGTTTATTAGCATGCCTTCCCCATATGTTGACTTGTTTTCCATGTGCTGAAAGGAAATTGTACATACGACACTACTGTGGTGTTTGAATAAAGAATTTAGTAGAAGAAAAGTAAAAATAAATATAAATAAATCAAATAGTTCAAATTTAATTTTTTTTTCGCTATTTTTTTAAAAAAAAATTTGAGCCAAATATAGCTTAGATGACGAAGAGTTATTTGCTCATCAAAATCACAGTTTGATTATGAGAAAAAGAGACATGTGAGACTAGTGGTCTGTTTGGATGCTAAATGTCAAGGGAAAGGAAAATCATGATCAATCGAATGAAAACAAAATTACGGAAATATTAGTTAAGGGTAAACTAATCAAATGAATTATTTTTTTTTTTAGAAAAGTCTATTTATTTTCTTTGTAGTTTCCTAACCAAACAAAGAAATTAAAAAAAAAAAGAAAATTTTAAATTCTTCACTTCATTTTCATTACTTGTGTTATTCATTTCGTGTGCAGATGTATTTTTCTCTTCCATTTATGTCTCTCCACTTTGGAAGGATAAGTTTAGGCCACGTTTGGCCTGGATAAAAAATAGCAATTTTTTTTTGACTAAAATATAAAAAGAGAGAGAAAAAATATTTTTTCTTGTTTGTAATAACTAAAATATCTCTCAATTTTTTAGTCATGAATTAATAAAAATCATTAATGGCTATTGAATTTATTAAAAAAATCTAAGGCCAAACGGCCGTGAAATACCAAGCTAAAAAAATACTCGCCCAACCAAAAAAACCGGCTAAACTTGCCAAAAAAACTGTACTTTAATAACCAAAACACTGTTAAAAAATCTTGGTCACAGGTTATTATTAGTAATGTGATCAGTGTTCTTCCTACAACCACACACACTAAATAAAAAAAAATTGCTTAATCCACAGTGATTATGACTGATCAGACGTGCTTAGTGCCAAATTTCCTTAGGACAATGCTGGTAAGATGGCCAAGCAATTTGTTAGTTTTCCACTATAGAACACACACACACACGGGTAAACTCAACTTTGTCCCATTAAAATATTGAGCAATCCTCATTTTACACCCCTAATTAATAATTTTCTCACTTTGTACCCTCACCTATATAGCATTGTAATCAACTCCAAAATACAACGTTTATTTACAAAGTGAACGAAAATTGCAACTTAGGTGTCATTTTGTCACCTAATGTTCGAAAGTATTTTCAATATGCACCTTGATGTATAAAATTTGTCCTCGATTTGCACTTTGATGTATAATCATGTGGCAACTTAAGTGATATTTTTCGTCTACTTTGTAGATCGACATCGGATGCAGGGTTGATTGCAATAGGTTATATAGATGAGGGTACAAAGTGAGAAAATTAATAGTTAGCGGGACAAAGTGGGAATCACTCAATATTTTGAGAGGGCAAAATGCAGTTTACCCGACTTGTTATTTGTACCAAACCTTATTAGTTGAGGTCAATAAAAGATAGGTCTTTGGTTGTATAGAAAATGTGAAGAAAATAAACAGGCCTTCATAAAAAAATAAAAAAGAATAAAAAATGTTTTTTTGTTTGATTAACCCTAAATTAAGCCCATCGGAGACTAACTAAAGTATCTCGCTTTGGTTTATGTATTTGTTCGTTTTCAGTGATTATTTTTTAATATTTAATTAAATTTTTATATATTTTTGATTAAATTTAAAAATATAAAAAGAGCATTGCTATTGGGAGTGAAAATGTAGACTAACATGGTTAATGTTCGTTGGTTATCGCATATGAAAACCACCAAACACTAGCCAATCAGCTTCAAATTAGAAGCCCATTTCAAATTAGATAAAAAAATTTATATTTTCAGTATTCTATTGTCAAGATGAGTCAAAAAAGTATAAACTTTTGATTAAATGATGAAAAAAATTACTAAAATAAAAAATACAAAAACCAAAATAGCTAATTTAGCAAGCTTAAACTGGGCCTAGATAAGGCCTCAGAGTGACTTATTTAGCTCACTTTGAGCAATTTTCGCATGCTATAACCATCTGGTGTAATTATAAAAGTTGACCACTAATTGAACCGGAACTTTTTAATAAAATAGTCAAAATCCACTTAAGTAGGCACCATTCCACATCAACCTCATTGGATTTTATCCAAATTATAATTTAAAAACTACATCTTTTATGTTAGCCAGTCATTTTTTTAAAAATAACTCCGTCAACATCTCTATCTAGGGAAATAGCAAAAAATAGATACAAAAAAATAGTTCCCTAGTCATTTTTGACAAAAACTGTAACAAGTTAAATTCGTGGGTTGTTTTGGCTAATCGATGTGGAAATTTGGAGGATCTTCTTACTATATTAGCAAAAAAAAATAGTTATGATTATAATATATATATATCTATATATATAATGCAGTGAACCGTAAGGTGACCACAATTTTTTTTCCAATTGTTCCCCTGTCCAAAATTTTTCTATAAATTAGATTTCAGTCCCTAGACTTTCTAATAATTACAGTTTGGTCCATAATAGTTTCTGATTATTACAGTTTAGTCCAAGAATTCCAATATTATAAGTGATCCCTAGAGTTGCTGTAAATTACATTTGAGACCCTTAAGTTGCGATTATTGTCATTTTGGTCTCACCTTTTTTAAATTTGTCCAATTTGATCCCAAACTTTTAATTTTGGCAGTTTGGCCCGTGACCATTCCCTAGAATTTTTATAATTAACATTTAACCTATATTTAATTAACATTATAGATATCCCTAAAGTTGCGATAAATTATATTTTTACCTAAATTTTAATTATTTCAATTTTCTTTGCTTTCCAAGTTTTTTAATTTTGCCCCCCCAATTTTGTTTTTTATTTTGCCCCTACTGTAATTTTTTTCCGATTTGGGGCCATATGAATAGTAAATCACTCCCATAATTTTTTTCTCGATTTTTGCCCCTACTCATATAACTCTTTACGCATCGTTTTTTTTTTAATTTTTCACTATTTTTTGCCCCTACTCATATTAAGGCTCATTTACCACCATTTTTTTTTTTGCCCCCTACTTAATGTTTTTCGTCCGAGCTTGCCCCTATCACATTAACTCATAGAAATTAGGTTGTTGGTTAGGATTGCTTATTTTGAAAACTACCCTGCTAGCACGGGTATTTCTGATTTGGCCCCTTAGTAAATGTGAGTGGCTATAAGTCATCTACTACCATTTTTTTTTTTGATTTTAATCCTTTGGAACTTTTTTTAACTCATTTACCATTTTTTTTTTATTTTCCCCTTAGGAATGTGAGTTGCATATAGCTCATTTGCAACTATTTTTTTTTTCATTTTTGTCCCTTGGTACTTTATTACCACCATTTTTTTGTATTTCCGATTTTGCCCTATCTCTATTTTTTTCTTTTCATTTGCCCTTAAAATTACTTGCCCGTGCATAGCACGGGCAATACCCCACTAGTAATATATATATATATATATATATATTATATATTCCTGTCACCATCTTATGGACCAGAAAAAGATGGGAAAACGGAGTTGGGTAGGACTATCTGCAACACGTTGTTGGGTTTAGAAAAATTGAACTGATCACATGGCCACTAGGAGATGCTTGTCATGCAAGTTAGGGTTTTATTAGTTTCTATTATTTTTCTGCAGACCCTGGCCCTGGGTAAAAACGTAAAGGACAGACAGACCAAGAGAGGAGTGGGGTGGGTTAAAGTTCAATTACTCTAATAAAAGTTGTTGGACTTGGAGTTGGAAAAATGAATGTCACGTAAGGGCAAAAATGTCAATTGCCAGAGAAAAATATAATTGCCCTTAACTTTTCATGCTTTTGAGCTAAGGCTCCATTATACGTTAATTTAGCTCCGTTATTTTTTTATTTCTTTTATTTTTAAAAAAAAAATTATCATTTTTATCCTGTTGACAGGAAGAATATGAAAATGACTTTTTTTTATCTAATTTAAAAATCAAAAAATATTTTAACTTGAACTATATAATTTTTTTAATTTCTTTGAAGGACTATTTTCTCAAATTTGACCAAAATATATCTAGCTATTTTTTCGATTCCTTTTAGTAAGAAAAATCAAAATAAATAAATAAAATGTTGTTCAGATAGTGAAAAATGTAACTTACGATGAAATAAAATTAAGAAAAATAAAGTAGCTAATTAGCTCAATTTTAAATGTCAACATAAGGGGTAAAAATCAATTGCAGAAGAGAAGTCATCTTTTGCGATATGTTTTTACTTGTTGTCGTTAAATTTATTTGTATTGCCTTTTTTTGGGCGGGGGTTGTCAGAATTTGTATTGGCTATTTTGGCATGCCACGAGTATCTTTACACATGATGTTATGAATTTAGAAAGTAGAATTATGTTATTTTTTATTTTTTAACATGAAAGGAAGTGATCATTTTTATTCACACAATAGGAAACTACCTACACAAATGAATGTGGACAAGTTTTTAATAGATTTTCCAAAAAGAAAACCGCATTGGTTTATTCATTTTTTTTAAATTAATAAACTTTATAAAATTGTCAGTGCTATCATATTTCCAAGGCAAACAATTTAATTATTTGCAATATTTAGAAACCTTAAAAAAATGTCTATTAGTTTTAATGGGTGTGTTTAGAAAAAAAAACCCTAAAAATAAAGATAATTTTGGTATTTTTGCCAAAAAAAATAACTATAAGAAAAATATTGATAATAGTTTCAAAAGTAAGAGATATCAGTGCTATTTTAGAAACTAAAGAGGAGATAACTGTATTTTTCAGAAACCTCAAGGAGGTCAGTGAAATTTACTCAATTCTAAAAGCCACGTAGGCATGATTGATATTAATTATATATGGGATTTCATAAAACATTTATTTGCAATAATGTCCTTACTTCAACAGTGTGGCATTAAATTTGCTTATATCCTTTTGGGGAATTCATAATGATTATCACCAAACATGACCAAGGAGGAGTTATTTTTACAACCACCAATAATAAAATCATAGGAATGATGCTAGTTTGACTTAATTTTTTTTTGAGATTTTTTTAATTGATTTGGTTTTCAGATTTTTTCATATTTAATAATTTTTTTAACTGTTTGATCAAAATTTATATTTTTTCACTGTATCTTGAAAAGATGAGTTTGAAAATATATCTTTTTTATCTAAATTATTTTTTTTTATCAAAGGCAAAAAAAATTATTTTATTAAAAAATTAGTTAATTTTTCTTGTCTTTAGTGAATATTTTTTAAATTTTAAAAAAATTATATTTTCAAAATTCTCAAGTCAAAAGAAGCCGAAAAAATATATTTTTTATTAAATAATGAAAAATAGTTCATTCAAAATAAAAAAAATTAAAAATTAAAACAGCTAAAAAAAATCTAAAAAAAAAAACTAGGCCAAATTGGTTTGTAATATACTTCTTAAGATTATAAGTAATTTTACTAATGTGTTTTTTGATTTGTTTTAATTTTTTACGCCAATTGTTAAATACAGTCACTTTAAGCTGTTGACATCTTTTTTTTTCCTTCCTTTTGAGCTTCTTATAATAGTGTGACATGCTAAAATTAATTTTAATTTTCACATGGCTTCATTCAAGCCTAGTTTGGGATAAAATAATTTTTGTTGGGATTATATTTGTCTTTAATA
>CM018894.1:15873967-15881467 GCA_009663005.1 Actinidia chinensis | reverse complement strand
ATTCCATAAAGAAGAGGTGTCGTGTACGCTCTACGCATATGCAGTTAGATAAAATGGACCGATGCTAATTCTACGAGTACAAATATTATGGGTCCATTATTATGTTTCTATATTAAGGTGAGCATGCATAATGTAATGACTGTCTGATTGTCTCGAAGTAATCTCAACTCAGTTTACTTATCTTATGTCTCCATTAGCATTTTATTTACTTTCAGGAGAAAAAATCATAATTTGTTTTTTTTTTCAACAAGAATTTTAGCATATCATTACACCATAAACATATAGAACAATGGGGGGGGTAATGCTATGGGTATACCCAATTTGCACTATAATGCCACAAACATGATGACCGGGGGTGGTGCATTTGGAATTGGCTGAGTGTGGGGTCCACCCAGGCCTTTCAGCCAACCCCAGCCAATCCAAATGCACACCTCATTAGGTGTGCATTTGGAGTGCAAGTTGGGTGTACCCATAGCATTTCCCTATAACAATGCAGCCCTGTGATGGAGTCAATTTAGAGATCTCGTGTCAGCATTTGATGATGCGAATTTGACCAGCCAGAAGAACGGTTTCAGAATGTTTCTCTTGACATTGAAAATCTCCAGACCAGCCTTTTTAAACATGATTTTATTCTCAACAAAGTTTCCAAAAAAAACAGAAATTTTATCCAAATTTCATCGGAATAGTTCGAGCATAAATTTGAAACTTCAAGATTTCTGAAAACACACAAGCCCCATGCATACCATAAACATGTAACAAGCAGAACAACTCACAAGTGCAATGGCTTATCACAAACATCGCTGTGGAAGTGGAGGTAATGGCGATTTCGAATTCACCCCATCCGGATTCGGATAACTCAAATGGTGGGGACTCCAAAACCCGTGTCGGATTATTGAAACTGGCATGCAATTGGGAATACAGACGTTTTACCACCACACCAAGATCCTCATTGTTGTTCCCGCGACATAAACATCCATTTTATGAGACTGAAACCTAATAAACATTACCTTCTCATTTAGCATTCATCGAACGCTGAGAAAATAATTCATTAAAGTCCCTGTTAATCACATACTTTACCAATCCTTCCTTCGCTCGCCTTTTTACCCAGCCAAAACGCAACGCTACCGACACTACAGAACGCTAATTTCATTTAGTTGTTTCTCTTCAAGATCTACAAAGAACCCATTACCAATACCAAAACAAAGATCAATTTTCTATGGAAACAAAAATGTTTTTCTCATTCATGGGTTCGCATAATTTGGTGAACGAAGTAATGGGTAACTGCTGAAAATTGAATTGAATCGAACGTTACCTTCTTCTCGGACTCGTCTGCGGATTTTACCATTTTTGTGCGCTGTGATTTTGGGGTGGGCCCACTCACGTCCGCCTGATCTGGACCGTGCTTTTTCGACGATGAACTTTGAGGCATTCCTACGAAATCGTGACGACAAAGACGATGATTCGATCGATCGATCGAAGTGAAATCAAAAGCAATTTAGGGTTTGTGATTGTGCCAGATAAGGGTGTGAAGAGATCTGATACGGCGTGGTCTAGGTATTGTTTTTTGGAGGGCCAATGACAGCGAGGAGTGGCGCTTAACCGGGTGGGGGTGTTGAAACCAATTCCTAGATATTTGATTTCAAAAACAAATCCCCATTTGCGGTTGGAATTTATTGGAACGGAAAATCCTATTCTTCTAAGACTTTTATACAAAAAGTAGTATTAAAATTACGTGACATTGACAATTTTAAAAATAATTTTACGTATACAACTCTTAATCACAATAATTTATGTGTGATGCATTTAGTTAGAGGCTAAACACATAGTAACTACGATTGAATTTGTTGAGAGTTGTGTATATGTAATTATTCATGGTGAATGTAAAGTGCATAAACAACCACGTAATTCTACGCGAAAATTCTGAACAAACTTTCTATTTGTATATAATTACTGATATTGGAATTAAAAAAAAAAGCTATTATGCTTTATGTTTAGGGTTGTTAAATGAACTAGGCAATTTGAGTTCAACTCAGGTTCTGTTCCTTTAAAAAATTCGGTCGAGATTAATTTGTTACCTAAAAAACTAAATTGAAACATATTTTGAAACTCGTCAAGTTTTTAAATTAATTTTGATAAAGTTAATATTCAGTTCTATAATTTTATACTACTCACAATTAGATTAATAAAACTCGTTTAAAATTGACTTAACTAATAAATAAAGTAAACTTAAATATATTTTTGAAACTCATTAAGTTTTCAAAATAAACCAAACACTTAGTTTCAAAATATTGCATCTATCATTAAAAAATTTCTATTTGGGGGAATTGCTTTAGCTCTTGAAGACTATAGTTTGCTTGTTGTTTTGAGACTCTTTTTCTCCTTGTATAGGAAGGCTTTCCTCCATTGATGATGTAATCATTTTCTTTTTTATAATAAAATCTCATTTATCCAAAAAAAAACTCAAAAACTCTATACTCGGCTTGACTTATCTCATTTACAGACCTACTCAGTCTTTATAATTAATTAAATTTTAAAATAAATGTTTTTATTTTTATGTTTTGGTATGATAAAAATATAATTGTGTATTCAATAATGCTTCTATTGTATTGAACAGTTACAAATAAACCATGAATATCCACCACCTTTCTTAGAATGTTAAGAATTTCACATCAAGGAACTGAAATTTGAGCTTCTTGATCCCCAAGTAGCTTATGTAAACACATACAGACTTCGAAAATACTCACAAAAACGATCATGATAAATAATGACGACCAATGCTAGAACAATTCACAGAAACTTGAAGGGCAGCAGCGAAGGCATCGTATAAATACACAGAAATACAAAGGACAATTGATGCTGAAACCAGGAACATATGGGGGATCAATCTCCAACCATTTTCTGCAGCAACACAAAGTGTAGTTTCCTAGATCACTGCTTTACTTTTGAAGTCTCCGACTAAGCTACAATCATCAACTTTCCTATTTCCTACAATGAGAAATCTTCAGCTTTTCGAATCATCTAATTACTCTAACCCATGAAAGATGGATAAAGGTTGACACGGCAGTCAAAATATAACTAAATCAATAACTGGTCCTTAAACTGATAGACTTGTCCTCCAATTTAACCTGTGATCTCTATCCAACTACAACCAACATCTTTCTCAGAATCCTCTTTCCATCATCACCTCCCTCAACTGCCCGAACTACAACCAACTTCTTTCTGGACTCAAAAAGTTTCTAGAATTCGAAGTGAAGGATTCAGATTCAGTTGGTTACGTAGGACCTACACACTCAAGTGAATCTGAATCATTCATTTTGAATTCTAAGAACTTTTCTTGGTCTAAATTCTGATAGCGTAGTGTTTCTCCATAAATAAGAAAAGAGAGGGCTTAGCTATCCTTCTCTCTTCAATTTCAATATGGCCTTTTGTAGGTTGTTACCCAAAGTTGTAGGGCATGATTTTTTTCAACCAACACACAGTATTTCTATGGCTCCAAATTCTTGACCATGAATTGTTGGAACAAAACCGTGTGTTCCTTCAAGTGCCAGTGTCTCTCAGTAGACCCCATTCTGGTCTCTCGACATAGGATTTTCCTGATCCTTTTGATCTATATATGTGTATACCAGTCAGTCTACAACAAAACACAGTCCTCAATTGATCTTCACTAACAAAGCTTTCAATTTGTTCTGCAAGTGCTTTTACTCTTTTTTCTTATCAAAACAATGGCTAATCACATGCCTCGTATTGTAAATTCTAAAAAAATTCTTCAACGGACATCATTGGCTGCAAACCGAGCAGCTTCATCATCATCAGTGGAAATCCCAAAAGGCTATCTAGCAGTTTACGTTGCTGAGAGCGAAAGGAAGCGATTTGTGATTCCCGTAGCATACTTAAACCAAACTTTATTCCAAGACTTGTTAAGTCAATCTGAGGAATAATTTAGATTTGATCATCCAATGGGTGGTCTCACCATTCTCTGCAGACATTTTCATTGATCTTACTTCTCGAATAAGTCAATCGTGATACAGCACATCTGTTAGTATTTTTTTGGCTCACAATTTTGTAAAGAGGAATCACACATTATACGTATTTTTCCTGTAAAACTGATTGAATATGAAACAGAAACGCAATGCACACATAACCATACAAAGCAAAACTCAAGGTTTCCCTTGCTACTTTGATGTCAGTCTTAATTTTAGAGTTTAGACTACTGCAAAGAAAAAAATGTTTCTACTCACAAGCAATTTCTCCTCCATGGTGATTTATTTTACATCGAAAGCTAGAATTGCATATAGTTAAGTTTAGTTGTGCGGAAGCTCCACTGGACCTAATTAAGTTACTTCTAACTAGAATTTGGTGGCATTATTGTTTTTCCAAGACAGCACCCGAAGTTCCGAACCACGTTACCACTCCCATGCGAACATTTGAGTTATCCAATTGCTGCTCAAGGACAATACATTGTGTCCCTAAAAAGAAAAAAAAAACAATTTCGTCTTCAAGATCACATGCTAGGTCGTAGTAAACAGAACAGTACAGAGAGTTGAGATGAAAGACAAACACAGTTGAAGGATAGAGTTACCTGAAAACCAAAATGTAATATTTGTGCCATGCTGCTAGAGTTTGTGACTCAATAGATTTGGTAGGAGCTCCCATCACTAAAATCCAAATCCCGTGTCTGGTGCCCTTTCTCTGCCGCACGATGTGACGTCTTCGTGATGAGAAAAAAATGGATTTGTCACATCGTAACCTAAAAAGACACCAAACAAGGGATATGGACTTTTGGGACACAATTGTATCCCCATCAGATTACTACTAAAACATCAATTGCAATTGACTGAAGGTCTTTTGTACTATTCATTTGCAGTTGATTGTTTCGTTTGGTAGAGTTGTTCATCTACCACAATGGATGTCTCAACTTTGTCCCTTAAAGCACCAGTAAGTTCCATGATCAAATCATCATGAAAGTTTCTTTGTATCCAACCCATTGCCTTCAATCTAACTATCAAAGTTGTGATGTAAGGAGTATCCCACCAACACAACACATTCCAAATTCATTGTCCCCACACAGCTTTCCAAATTCATCATGAATGATTTGGCAGACACAACCATGTGATCCCATATGACGTTTCTCTCTCAACAAGCTGTCCTTACCACACCCATTCATATGGCTGCAAACACATACCTCCCCTCTCTCTCTCTCTCTGTCCATCCATCTATCTATCTATATATTTATCATGTATTGGTTGCTCACCAATTACCAGCACATGAGTCTTCACATTTTCTCTTGTCAAAGCCCTCTCTCTTCTTCAAACGCTAATTCAGAGCCTTCTCACTATTTTATAGAATATTATGGGTATCCGATTTCTTGGTACTCTTCAGGCTAAGGCCATTCTTCGCCGATCTATTTTGGCATCAAGCCCAGCAGCCTCCAATGCTGCAGATGTCCCAAAGGGTTCCTTGGCAGTTTTATGTGGCGAGGCCACAGCAGAAGAGGTTTTTGGTTCAATAATCATACTTGAACCAACCTTTGTTCAATGACGTGCTACATAAGGCTGAAGAAGAATTTGGGTTCAGTCATCTAGGGGTGGCCTCACAATCCTTGCAGAAGAAGACTACTTTCCTAAATCTTACTTCTACTTCTCGGTTTAACAGATTATGAGAGAAACAATAGAGGAATATCATCCGGGAAATTTTGTAAATCAGGGACAACCAGACCGTTACCTCTTCCTTTTTGTTTTTTTCCTGTACAAAAAATATGGGCGACAAAAAATGAAACCCTCCCTTATGAGTCATATTCAATTGATTGTCTTCAATGTTTTCCTTTGAAGTGTTTCCTACTTCTTTGTTGTTCATTGCACCAAGACCGTACTTGGAGAAACAGTCCATTGCCATACTAATTTGGATGGCCTAACCACCTGGTCCAAGAAGCATAATCCCAAGTTACTAGTAGTAATCCACATGGTTCGTTATATATCAAACTAACAATTCTATTCACTGATGTGGGAGCACAGAGTATACCACCCCGGGACCCCTACTCCTCTACCGCTATGGAAAGACAAATCCATAGAAGAATTGATAAAATTAGACCAACATGGTGCGCGTTGTTAGTTTACATTTAGGTTCCGTTAGTTCACATTTGCAATCACAGAGCCTATTCCTTCAAAATGTTATAGAAATAAACCATTAAGTTCATATTTGAATGCCTGATGGAGAAGAGAACTAGACAACCATTCAAGATATGCCGGTACAGGAAAATGCATAGATGTTATGATAAAATATTAAGATATTAGTACCTCGTCGATCATAAATTTGAGGTTTCTGATACAGTTGTAAATTGGATTATGGTTGACACTGTCATGGGCCATTTGACATTCACTCTTATCATTGGAAATTCCTTTTTTAATTGCTGAAATTTTTCCCTAAAAACAAGATTGCTTGTTGTTTGATTTTCGAGATGTATCCAAACCACACTGCAAGTTGTTTCTTGTTTTGTTGATTTTGTGCTTCTGTTCAATATGGGCATCCCCTCATTTCTTTTGGCTCAAAGGGTTCACCTATTAGAGAAACAAAAAAGTTCATCAACGTTAAAAAGTACATCATAAGGCAATTTCTTGCATCCTCGTTCAAGTTCAATGGGAAAAACATCGTTTCAGTGCATTTTTTTCTTCTATAGATTACATATGCTCCACCGATGTTATGTTGTTAAGACAAAACCAAATCAAATTTGGATATTGATGCACACATAACCATACAAAGCAAAACAACTTGTTGCAAATATTACGTTGAGCTTAGAGACTTCTCGGATACGTGGAATAACATTTCCCTTAGATGCATCATGTTCATCTGGTCCTTTGATATAGTAATAAAGTACATTTTTTCCCCAAGTATAAGTTAGATTTTGTTTATATTAAGGTTTATTGTAATCTATTTCTCTACGCTTTTTTAATGTATTCTTACTCCATTAAATCTATTTCCCCTTTCATCTATATAATTTTAATGATGAAAAATGGTCCCACAGTGTAAACGAATGTGAATGATTGGTTTTTTATGTGAAAAAATAAAATTATATTGATACATAGAAAAGTATTATAGATCAATCAAAAATTTCTGATCAAAGAATGACATCATTGCATGGTTCGAAAAATTAAATAAATATAGAAAATGATTCCCATTTGCTGTTGTGTTTTTGTGGCCTTTAGTGTCATTAGCTAATTTAAGATTCAAGTACCTAGCTTTTTTTTTTTTTTTTGTTTTGGCCTGTTAATTTTTTGTGTTCTTGGTATTTTTCTTAAATCCCTTTATTACTTAGAGATTGTAGAGTTTATATTGGGAAGGTGGAAATGATCAATTTTCATATAAATGCAAGGGTATTTAAATAATTTTATTTAATAAAGACAAAAGCGGTAAAGCGTACAAATAAAAAAAGGATAAATGACACTTTCTTCCCTTAATGTATTAAACTATTTATATCTTGGTCCTTAAACTAAATATTTTATCATT
>CM018894.1:15778967-15793967 GCA_009663005.1 Actinidia chinensis | reverse complement strand
GTTTTTATAGTTCCAACTCAAATAATTATGACCCTGAAACTACAATCTGGTTCTTCAATGCTTTATGTCAACAATTTAAATGAAAGAGAAGTCCGCAAAAACTCACATAACAATTTTTTAGGGACCAGAGTACAACATTGGTCAAACTATTAGAACGATGGATGATAAAATTACCTTCTAAAAAGGGTAATGTGAACTTTCCGTGATTAATATTAAGTTAAATTCTTAATAGGTATTGGCGGAACAATAGTACCAAATTGAAACTACAAAGTCCAAATTGCTTAAATTGAAACTAGAGCCAAAATGAAACTTTGATCAGGCTACAAGGCCTAATAGTGAAAGTTTCTCTTGGACATGGCTATTTGCTGAGAGGCGCCAACTTCTTTTTGATCCTCACATGGCTTTGCTCAATTAGCTCGAGTACTCTCTCTCTCTCTCTCTCAGTCATGGTCAAAAGGAACATGGTCGCCTTGGGTTTCTGCTGACGCTTCAAAAACCTGGGGCCGTACACTGGTATCGAAGCAACAGATGATGTGAGATGGGACCCACTTTAACCGAATGAGAGAGAGGAGAATTTTGCCTAGCTTAATGGATAATGAGGTGCAACACTAAAGTTTACAATCAAATATTGAAGTCCGTAATAATTTCAGCAGCTTCTGCTGTATATTAATGGAAAATACTAATGGATACAACTAAAAGCATCCTAAGTACACTTATAGGCGAGAGGAAAGACACAAGAAGAGTGTGTGTGGGACCAACCCAAAGTGTGTGGGGCCCCCAATCCATTGTGTCTTTCTCTCTCTTAGGAGTGGCAAGTGGAGTGCATTTTGAGTTGTGTACCCCAATAGCACTATCCTATATAATCCAGGAAATGCATGTGTCTGAGCTCTCTCCGAACAACGTTAGACTTGGTGGTATGCTTCTGTCTCACTACCATTCAAAAACAATTCTATAGAATACAAATCACAAACTATTTTGAATTTTAAATTTTATTCGTCCGTCAGCCCTTTTACGCGTTAAATAATTGAATTTATTAATTCAAAGGCGAGATTTCACCCTAATATTAGTTTTTTTACCAAAAAATATCACTTCCTTCTTTTCAAAAGTGTAAAACCCACATAGGTTCTTATCCAATGGCCAAAAAACCTATAAAACTGGACATATATTTTACCCATTGAATTTTTTTTAGTGAAACCCACAAAAAAAAATTTAAAACACACTTCTTTCTCTCTCATTTCTCTCAAATTACCAATTTTTTTTTAAAATTATTATAATTTCTAATTTGTTCTCAATTTTGTAGTAATGTATTTTTTTCGTATATGCATACAATGTATCTTTTATCTAACGTTTATATCTTATATGTTTTTTACATTGTAAAATTTTAACAATTATTCCTAAGAGTTTTTTTTTTTTTTTTACATACTACCCGTGGGCAACGGGCAAGTACTAGTTCATTTTAAAAATTGAGTTAATTTTTTTTGGGTGTGAAATACACTGACCACCCATTGAGATTCCGGATTTAATACACCAAAGCATCCCGACGTAATATTGGAATGACAGTGACATCTCTGAGATTTGAAACTCTGTAACAGACTCTTCTCATTTTACGGTAACCACCCGAGGATCCGTATTAATACAACAAAGTAACATTGATGAAGTCAATCATTCATTAGAAGATGGACGGCCATACATGACGTCAAATTGAATAGTGAGGGAAATACCAATAGCCCCTTCTGTGTTGACAAAATTACGATATACCCACAAGTATGTTAATGAATGACCAAAAAATAAATTATGGAACCATTATTTTTTTTTGAGCTATTTATTGTATCATTTACTCATTTTCGTACTTAATTTGTTTGAAATAGTGATAAAAATCGATCACGTGTTGTCCATGTGCTTAAATTAATGCATTAGTCTAAAATACTATTATTTTTGGTTATTCAATAACATCCTTGTGAAAGCTATAGAACTTTGTTTAAAAAAAAAAAGGCATATATGGTATTCCAAAAACTATTCAGTTGACGTTATGGATGGGCAGTCAATCTTATTAACGGACGATTGACGTCAGGGGTGCTTTGTGTATTAATCCAGAACTTCAGGAGTAGTTAGTGTAAAATGAGAGAAATCTATTACAAGTTTCAAATCTCATGAGAGGTTACTGTTATTTCTCAAACGTCAAGGGAGTTTTATATATTAATTCGGAACTCATAGATGTTCAATGTATTTCACCCATTTTTTTTATGCAAAAGTCTACTGATTGGATATGACGGTATCCACGCGCTAACCTAGTTATATTGATTCTCAAATCAATTGTACTACTAACATACATTTGAGCACCTTTAAGCCATTTTGGCACAGCATTACCAAATTTGATATTTTGCCATTTTTTGGCAATGTTACTCTATTGGTTCAAAGCTATTTTGGCCATAACTATTTCTTTTCTACCATTGAATCAAAGCATATTGAAGATCAATAGATGGAGAGAAAGTTGGTGTTGGTACAATTGTGTTTGTTGCTAATGTGATAGATTTGACAATGATAAATTTTGTGCCAAATTTGACACCATTTTTAGCATTGCTATAATTTGGCATAACGGATGGTAGACAAACGGAGAGGAAAAATTTGACAATAATAGCATATTATGTCTATGGCAGTTCAAATAGCACACAACTGGAGATGCTCATACAAATTATTTCACATGAGGTAATTAAGGGTCTACAACATGAATATGAGTTCTACACGCCTTATATGAAGCAATTGCGTTACCAATATGTTGCCTATAGTTAACAGTGAATATGCTTTCATACAAATTATTTCACACTGAAGGTTTTAAATTAAGGGTCTTTACAAATGAATATGGAGTTCTTACACGCCTTATATGAAGCAAATTTGACCAATATGTTGGCCTTCATAGTTAAAGTGAATATGATTCATTATATCTGAAGTTTTTAAAAACCTTTTGCTACTATTTAATTTTGGTTGTAGAGCACATCTTCCAAATCTAAATTTCAACATTACAAATTGGCAGTACCTTAATACTTTGCATAATTTTTGTGATGCCATTGAAGGGCAACTGCATTGACGGGCCTGCTAATCGCCCACCGGATTCAAAAAATCCGAAGCTCTGGGCATGTTGATGTCGTCAACTGATCCACAAAAAAGCATCACGATGTTTCCTTTAGGCCTTTTGCTATGATATTAATAAGAAGGTTAAAATGCACTAACCTTCGTGAGTTTGACAAAACTGTATAATTCGTCTTTCATAGTTTGTAAAATTACAAAAATCTTTACCGCTTTGGAAAATAATATACAGATTCTCTTTTCTGTTAAAGTAAGACCAAACGGCGTTAACATACAAATGGTAAATTTTACTAAATTCCCATGAGATTTGATTAAATTGCACTGACCTCCCCTATGTTTTGTAGATCTAAACATATATTAGTTTCAAAAAGAAAAGATATCTATGTAACTTTAAAAACTATAGGGGAGGTCCGTGCAATTTCACGGGAAGGTTAATGAAGGTTACCCTTTATATATATTAAGGTCTCACTTTAACAGAAAGGGAAATTTTGTATATTATTTTTTATAATAATTTTTTTGTAATTTTATAAATTATAGGGGGGGTCGTGAAATTTTATCAATCCTCAGGGTAGGTTAGTGAAATTTACCGTAATAGGAATTAGAATTAGAGGCAGTGAACTGGAGTCCGGATCTGCTGTCCCCAAACATTTGGGACAGGGTCCTGTCCCAACCTCAAGTGGATGACACATGTCAATTTATAATTTATCAAGAGTTACACAACTTCTCTTGATAAATTATAAATGGACATGTGTCATCCATTTGAGACTGAGACAAAAATCTAGAACAAGGTAGCTGAGACAGCTAATCCTCTGTCAGTGAACCGCCCATACCTGCCCACACTTGGCATGGCTCTCTCCTCTCTCGTCCAAAACCCATGTTTTCCCAAGTCTACCCACTGCCTAATGAGTCCATGTGCAGCTGGAGATTGTACTGTGCTAGTTTGCCCTTGTCCATCAAAAAATGGCAACTCCAGCTATGTTTTGGTGCAACTTGATGTAGTACTGGGCCAGCTTCCTTCATCAATCATTTGTTTGGTCTTTTTCTATTGTAAAGATCAAATTTTTCAGTACTCATCTCCTATAAATGATGGGTCATACAGTAAATTTTATTATATATAATCCACTGTTACGTAAGAAGAAGAAAGAGTATTCTTTTAGAATACTAAATAATTACTCATTTTAATGATTTTGTGTGGAATTTGTGGATTACTTCATTATGGCACTGTAACTTTTATTTTATCTGTGTTAATCTCACAAATTTTTCTTTTTTACCAAAGTCGTATTTATCACGTCACTCTAATTTATCCTATATCAAGTACCAAAGTTTCAAAACTCTACAGTGCCATAATGTGAGTTTATGACACTTTAGAGTAAATGAGTAATCCTAGGTTGTACACCTTTGTGAGTTTATATATCATTTTACACTCTTTGTTTGCAAACAATGTAATCCCCTGTTGTCACGTTTACTGGGGGCTGACCAGGCAATAGAGCCTGCCATGGACTTTTCGTTCGACTAAGGAGTAATTATATTTGGTACATGCGATGATTTTTTGTTCGAATTTTTTTAGTCCTTTTTTTACTTGTCTATCATCTCGATTTGAAAATTAAAACAACCTACTATTTTTTTAAAAAACGCTACAATCTAAATTATTCCCCGGATTAGATTTTTGAATTCTATTTTAGAATAATTTAGATTTTAGTGGGTTTTTTTATAATTATTTTTGGGTAAAATACTGATGCATTGTTCATAAGTTATGCATTTATGGAAGGATTTGACCGTTTGATGGTAAAATGGTAATTTGGTGGACTTTCGGGTCTTTAACTTTTGGGGGAGTTCCTTCTACATATTGATTGAAACGGGCCCAAAAGATGCAGTACTCAACTGTTTGCATTGACTAATGATGACTTTTGGCCAAATTCAGTTGTTTAGGGTTTCAAAGTAAAAAAATTGTCATTTATAAAAATAATTGATCGGGTAATAACTCATTTGATTTATTTCCAATTTGCAAAATGTTTTTTAGAGAAGCTTTCTTTTTCTATGTAGTTTTTAAATTTGAGCTTTAACTCAAATCTTTTTATATCTTTTTATTTTTTTAATTACGTTATTTGGACTTGATTAGTAAGGAAATTATTTTTTATTTTTTAGTAGAATTGGGATTTCTTTTTCTATAAACTCATGTAAGACTTGGGACTATTCATTTTTGAGTGATTAATAACGTTATTGAGAGATGGGGTTCTATTTTGATTTACGCTTGTTTGTTTGGGATTGTACTTTTTTTCAGTTCCGTTCTTCATATACTAACTTCATGCATCCCACCTTGGCCCCCTTCCTATTGGATCGATTTCACTTTGGGCCTCAAAACAGAATAAGTTCCCAAATTTGCCCCTTAACAATCTGAATTTTTTCAATTAAACTTAGGACATCCACTACTCGTTCATTTTCTAAAAAGGAAGATGGCAAACCCAACCCCTTATTTTTTCCCCAATACCCCAAACCCGACCCTATCCCACCCCACCCTTTTCTCTTTCTGCGCCGTCACCATCGCCACCCACCGTCTACTGAATGACCCACAATTCCCAACCATTAGCACCACCACCACCCCACCACCACACACAAGACAAAAACCCGAACCCCACTGAGCCTGTAGAACTGAGGCAGCCGTCTAAGAGACCATCGTTGTCATGGCCGCCACGGCGATGGCGACGTGCTGACCGATACGGAGATCCCCGAACGACACGTATCGGGGAGAAGTCTTCCGATGGTGAAGGAGGTCGGTTGCCGTTCGCTACGGTAGAGGCACGAGCCAAATGGGTCTGCCGTTCCCTGGAAACCTGTGCACGAGTCGTTGCGGTTCGATTCCTGTTCGCTATTCGCACGTAGGGGAATTCGATAGGTGGAAATATGGTTGGATTGCTGGTAACCGTGTGCTCTCTCTCTGGTGGTATGTGATGGTGCTATGGTTGGCAGTCGATGATGGGTGTGGTTGGGCGGGGGCCGACAACAGTGCGGCGGGGATAGGGTTGGCCTTTGCGGGAGAAGGTACGTATTTCTAGCCCCGTGGCTCCCCTAAGGCCAAAGTGTCAATCAGGTGTACTATTCTGTCAAACACAATGACGGAAGTTGGTAATGGTCTAATTGTAAACGTTTAATATTTACGGGTTCAGTGGATAAAATTATTTTCCACACCCCCCCCTTCCCTTAAAAAAAATTTGCTGCTTGGTTTTTACTTTTTTTATAATAATTTTTTAAATATGTATCCCCAAAAACCAAAAATAATTTATATTTTTTCAGTTTCTCAGAAAATCTCCCAAGATAAAAAAATATCTCATTTGTAACGTCACTACAAATGAAGACAAAACTCACTAAAGAGTCGGAGTGTTGATTTTTTATTCAAATTTTTATATTTTTCCTTTTTCCTCCTAAAGAGGAACACCTAGTCTAAAATTTGCATTAAATAATAAATTGTCTTAAAGGATAAAAAACTTTGAAACATTAAACTAGTTAAAAAAATTATCACCAAAAACTACTCCAAAACGGGCCTGACGGGTATAAAGTCGAAATACTACATTCTAAGGAATCACCACTCTTTGTCACCCCCTCCCCCCCCCCGGAGGGCAGCAAATTAAGGACACACACAGAGAATTTACTTGAGTATCTAGTATTATATGTAAACTAAGTAAAAACTGAACCAGAAAATTCTTTCTGGACCCCTTTTTGGTTTTAGGTCTTAATTCAATGACAGCGGAGTTCTCTTTTATAACCAACTTTTATCGGCCGTAATTTCCATCTTTTTTGCTATTGAAGATACCGCGGGCTTAAAAGCATGTAAAGTTGGTTCAGCAGCACCGAGTAGTTTCAAGCCCCCCGGTTACGCAACATCTGGCCCGACCTCAAGAGTATGGGCTGAGGTTTAGAGGCCGGCTCAATCCAACATCAATTGGGAGGTTTCTTGCGAGCTTTTTTAAGAAAATTAAGGAACGCACTCGGCTTTGGAAAGGACGCCTAAAACTGCGTCGTTCCAAACTCCGTGACGGAGAGTTGTCACAACGTCTTATTTCATGCCGATATAAGTACCTGGCTCTTCCCAATCTAGCTGTGTCCTGTCGATTCGGTCACAAATTTTTAAGCTAGGTCTCTCGAAATTTTTTGGGTGCTGGACGCTCATGGCGAGATTGGGGATGAATTGGTTCTGCTTTCAATCTTGCCATGTTATCACATCGATCAAGAGTCTGCATTCCGGTGATTTTGGATTAAAAGTTAAAAGAAAAACTACCGATTTTTACATTTCTTCTTCAACCCCTTCTGTGTTTGGTTTCTAACCTTCCCTTGCAGTTATTTATGTGTTATTCAAGGCTCTATTCACAGTTAAAGAACAAAATCGCTAAAGATTGTGAAGATTTTTGGGAGTGTGTGTCTGTTAATGATCGATTCAGCCTTCCAGTT
Organism: Actinidia chinensis; assembly: GCA_009663005.1. NCBI lineage: Eukaryota > Viridiplantae > Streptophyta > Magnoliopsida > Ericales > Actinidiaceae > Actinidia > Actinidia chinensis. The sequence goes on along the minus strand of CM018894.1, from coordinate 15,786,440 downwards.
CGCAAGGTGATGTTGAATTAATCTAAATAAAAAAAATGCATTCTTTGTCTTCACCAATCCTGGTTTAGTTGAGACTTTCAATGGTCTTCTAAAGAAAATCACACTGAAGATTGCCTAAGCGTTTTTGGTTTGTGTCCATGATTCATTGACCCTTTTTATTCTCTAATAACACTTTCAGCTTTCACATTTTTCATACCCTCCGATGTGAATTAGCAGTTGAAGAATAATTCATACTTTGTCTTATTTCGAAATATAGGTTTTGTGGATCTAATGCTCTGTTCGTCTTGGTTTCGTTTATAACAATGCTTATTTTCTTGGTTATACAAATGTTCTTCCTTCTGATCTAACTAATACTCTGTTGTGGCCTTTCTTGGAATGTGTTTTAAATATATGGTTTCATTGTTTTTTTTTAATGACAACGAGAAAAACCAACGGGTTGTGTTTGATGTATGCTGGCATGATAAACTTCAATCCATTTGCTACACCACTTCTATAATTTTTCTATAGTTACAAAATCCTGTTGATACCCATCCCCAATCCATTTTGTTTTATGGCTGAGATTGTTTTTGTACTATCCTAGGGCAGAAATGTGTTTCAGTGGATTAATTTGTTATGGGTTTTCAAAGTCTGCTCATTCCTTCTGATTAAAAGTGCTCTTTTCTTGCCCCTACTCGTGTAACATGTGTTTTAATGGCTGTTTTTTTGTGTTGCCTTTCATCTGCGTTCCTTGTGTTGCATGTATTGTGGGATAAACCGATGTGGGTATCAGATTGGATGGGACAACTTTTTCCAAGTTGCATGTGGTTTGTCCGGGGACATGGTGGAGAAGTTTTAGTTTCATTGATTCTTTCTTACACCGATGTGTTTCCTATGAACGTTGAGTATTAGATATAAAGTTGATTGTTTTTCTAGTACATTTCCATCAAACTATCCCCATCCCCTGCTTTTTTATTAGGGTGTGGTACACAAAGCTCCTTCTTCTATATTTAATATGGTGAGCTTCCAACTTTTTTATGTGTTTTATGAGAAAAATCCAACCGACTTCGGTTGCCCGTTTCCAGTTCATATGGATTAATTACACCGCCTCCCCACCAAACTATAAATTTTGTGGAAAGGTGGTTGGGAGGTCACTCGCGACAAAGGCGGCTCGTGGTGTCGGGGGTAGGGATGGGGAGGGACTGAGGTGGAAGTGGTGAGCAGCAGTTATCACCAGCGGAGTGATGGAGGTTGGTTTATATAAAAAAGTTGTCGGTGTTGTTCTTGTCCTTTTACGCAGGGACAAAATGAATATAAAATTTTACAAATTTTATGGATAAATAATTAATTTTTCTGAGTTTTTTAAAATGTCTTTATAAGACAATTATAATAAAGAGGGCTAACCAGTGAATTTTATTGTTTAGTGGGTTTGCTCCTATATCTCGACCTTAATAAATACGGGTTAAACTGTTCCAATAAAGATTGACATTTCACACCGCTTTATATGCTAACAAAATCTTTGGTTTCTATTACCACTCCATTGAAATTTCCCCTATTATTCCAAATAGGTACGAGCAGGGTAATGAGATGGCCATGCACAGAATCGCTTGATTCCTTGATTACACCTCCCAAACGAAATCCACTGTTTTATTGGAGAAATAGAACTTATTTAGCGATTTGCGGAGCAAATAATTGTAGATGATTAATCTTTTACCCCAGTAAAACTGAGGAGGAGGAGGAGGGAAGGATAATCCCTCTATTGTATAGGTGTCGCTCCAGTATTAAATAATGATTTGTACTCCACCTGTTTTTGTTTCGGTCTTGTTCCCACGATTTAATTGTTTATCATAACTTCACGTCAAAGAAGACGACGACAACGTAAAGCACATGAACCAGCACCTTCTTCCGTCACTGGAGCGCCGGATTGATTCCTCTATTTCCTCTTCTCGTGCTCTCTCTCTTAGGAAATGAAATTAGGGTATTCTTACCTCTTCTTCCCTTCCCTATCTCCTCTCCCATCTCAAAGGTTCGCCGCTCAGATCTGGATAGTTTCTGCACATTAGATTTTGAATGGTTTTAGTTAGAAATCTTCCCATGTCTTATGCCCTAACTTATCATCTATATTTTCTCCGCTTGTTTCCTGCTCTGATCTTGGCTGTCGAAATGATGTTTAAGCTATTTCATTTTCATTATTATCAAAACGGATATATGTGTGTGTAGATGGATGGATGTCGTGATTACAATCACATCTGCACTGGAATTCCCTCTATGCTTGCTCCTTTTTTCGCATGAAATTTTGATCCATGCAGGAGATATAAATCCAATTAAGATTGGAGACGTTGGGGTGGCTTTTATGGGATTCCTTTCTATGCCCTAGGCTAGACTGCACACGTCTGGCGGCGGAAATATGGACAGCAGTTATGTAAAGTGGTTGTGAAACAGTTACACTAAGGTATCTTTCTTTTCTAAAGAAACTGATTTTATAGGGGTTTTTTTGGTATAAAAAAAGGGTGAGCAGACCTTCCCCTTAGAATCACACACCAAATTGGTTGTTGTGTCTTTGTAGAATAGTATTAGAAAACCTGATTGAGAACTACGGGTGGTTGGTAGTACGGAAGTAATTTCTGGCTATTTAGATAAAAAAATTCTAAGGAAGTTTTGGAAATGATGTTTTTCCGTGTCAACAATTCAATTTAAACATTCTAATTTGATACAATTGGATGTCACAGTGTTTTTTCAAAATTTAGCCAGAATTTACTTGATTATTGAAACAAGTGTGTGTTTACGTGTATAATGAGGGGTCACTTCCTTTTTTGGAGATGTTTTGTTGTTGGGTTATTTTATTAGTTCTTGATGTTAAAGATCTCTCATATTTATCCTGAAACTATCCTTAGTAGGTTTTTTAAAGTACGGCAAGTCTACAACTTGCCTGTTCACTTGCTCGTTACTGGCCCTTTGTCACATTTTTTTGTAAAACATGGTGATTTTGTAATGAGTTTATGTGCCCTCAACAGTTGCTAGGGGTCAGTCTCCCTCAGATGTGGATTTTGTCGAGGTTGCCGAAGAGCTATCGCAGGTGTTTAGCGTGGGATTATTGGTGATGATGTCCAGGATTTTGGGGACGGCAGGTTTAGTCCAGCTCCAGGCATGGGAAACCCGTATGCGTTTTCCCAAAAATCCTTCCCGTGTGAGGATTTCATTGAGTAGATAATAATTTGTTATTTTGCGTTTAATTTTTATTATCCAGTTGGCTTCTGTAGTAATGTTTTTGAACTTTAGTTTCTTTCTTTATGCGGCGTGGTTGAGGGGAAGAGAGTGAACCTCTTCTTTGGCTTCAAAAAATGAGGTTAATATTAAACTATTTACGTAAAGTTATTTCTTTTTTTTTTGTGTGTGCAGACGTCAAAAACATCAAGAAACATTGCTGTTGTGATTGGTTGGGGCAGTGCTTGTGTTTTACTGTTATTTCTTGTGCAACTTGCAGTTTCCTTGTGGCATTTGCCACGTGGAAACTGTATGCTTTTATAAACCATTTACCCTCCTATTTTCCCTTGTTCTACTGGCCCTTGTATAGAGTTATATCCCATTCCCTGGACAGATGAACTGAAACACCTTTTTGGATGAGGTCAACAGGGAGTTGATTGTGAATGTGCTGGCCCTCCAAGGCCAGAGTACATCTTCCTTATGATCATCGCATGCCGGTTCCCAACTCTTACAGCGCAGGTGTATTATGGGGTTACTGACCTTTTTCTGCATTGGTTACTACAAGACTGGATCTCAAAAATTTACATGAACTCATCAAGATATGTAATTGGAGTTTGCTATACTTGCTTTTAGTTACCTTTGTGCTAGTGGTGTGTTTGCTGCCTGCTTCATCTTTGCTTATAAAGTATGTCGGCCAAGTCCACAGAATCATTAGTGACATATTTGGTTTAATAGTTTTTTTTTGGGGTGGTATAATGTTTAAAAGTTAAAACACTCTTGACCTTTGGTGTCAGAGGGTGTTTAAGGAAATGGTGGAGAAATATGTCCTGGGTCATCAAAACGGATATTGTCTTTAGGCAGCAAGGTAGGGCGTCGGAGAGAAATGGAATGGCCGTAGTAGAATGAGGATCTCGAGTCCCCCGACACAAAATATCTTTGGGATGGTGAGGTGCCCCTCCTTCTTTGAAAAGTTAAAGAGGCTCTTTGTATGGCAGGGGATTAAAACGTTTGTATTAAGGTGGAAGGTGTGGTAGTAGTTCAAAATAACTTGGCGCTCTATTGATCTCGGCACATCACATTGTTAGTAGTGTGTCCCACTATTTTGTGGAATCAGTTCCCTAGTGGAGATATGGATGTTTTCTCGGTATGAAGGATGGAAAGTGGAGGGAATAGACATGTGACTAAACTCGAGGGCCCTTCTCAATCGGCATTGCCATGTTTCTCCTTACCTCGCACAAGGTGTGAGTCCAATGGTGGGAGGGAGGAAATGCCGTGACGAGGTCCCATTAAATTGGTCTATGATCCGTTTCATGGAATTCTCCATGACTTCCTCTTGCAAATAGTCTGGGAGTTGCATACTGAGCTTCAAGGAGCTCCTGTCGTTTTACTGACTTGGTAGCAAAACATCAACAGGTAAGCGTGCCTTTTGGGGGCTAATGCAGTGAGATTGAGGATTTGATTGTTCTAGCACAGTATGTTGAGGAGACGTAGACGCCTTGATGGTTTCTTATGTTATGTGTAGGGTCCAAGGTCCTATCTTGTGTTTGTGTTACAGCGATGCTACATGGACTATTCTAGTTTAAGTACCCATGGTCACAGTCTCTTCTCTCCGGTGTCTTTTCGTACGGTTTACCCTGGCCACGCGCCCAAGGCCGGGCGGGGCCCCACTAGAATGAAAAAAATGACAATGATTTTTTTGTGTAATTTCCGAAGAGTAGAAAGGGTGTTTCGTCTAAAATCATGGTTTACATCATAACCCATTCTCCACACACAGGCCTCATTAATTGCACGCCGTTGTTTGATTTGGATGAAAATTGTGATGGTGCAATTTGGTCCATCCACCACTATGCACTTTTTTTTCTTAACATAATGGGGTAATTCATGCCATCAATAAACCACAACGGTGGTAAAGTGAACTTTGCCCCCTTATTTTAGATCTGGGTACATTTCAGACCCTTGGCACTTGAGGAGATAATGATGTATGAAACATGTTACAATTTTTGGAGGAATACTTTGAAACAATGATTAAATAAGAATAAATTAGATTTATTGCCATTGATCCTTGTCCTTTATACTTTTTTCCATTTTGGAATTTTCGTTACACTATGTATGATCTTATGATGTTTGATTGATGGGACAATTTTCTAAGCAAGTGGGGTATGTTTGTCCATTCTTATGGAATGTAGTGCGGGGGGGTGATGGAATAGCGTATTGATAGCCACCCCCGCCGGGGTTTTGATAAAGAATTCCACTTTTGATCTCCCTCGCCTTCCTATCGGATTGAAAGCAACAGCCTGTCCTAACTGCTTTTCTCGCTCACGTGTACACCGTCCCAAAAAAAAAAATCACCGGCACACACTAACTTCGTTCACTATTGTTCAGAGTTTAGACAGTTGTTCATGGCGGTATTCTTTGATCACCTGCACCAAAACTACTTTTTTTTTTGTTCCACACAAAGCCCTCGTTTCTTTCTCGTGGGAAAGAAATTGGCATTTCCTCTATCTGTGTGTGAGAGTGGAGAATTTAAAGACTGATGGAAATCATAAATGCATAGGATGTGATTGAAGTTGAAGACAAGAAGGCATTATTTTGTATTTTATATTTGTATGTTATTGAATTTCATTGTTTAATTATGATACGCTAATTGTAAGGCTAGTTATAAAAAAAAGTAATGAATTAGGATATACTTATTATATTGTTTTCTTTTGGTAACTTCATTAGGGTTTCTTAAAAGCCTATAAATACACCTTATGCAATGGGTTTAGAGTCTTATGAATTGATCGTGAAAAATTGACATACTGATTGGGATTGTTTCAATCATCACACATCATCAACATCAACAATCAAGTTTCAACAATCAACCGTTTTCCGCCTCTTTCCCCTTCTCCTTCTTTGTGGCCACTTTCATTCTCTTCTTCTCCCTACTGGTTCTGCATCACATAAGCTGGCACTGAAGCATAGACTTAGGCTTCGCGTGTCAAATCTGGCTATGTTTTCGGGGTGAATCAACTGACTGTTTTTTTTTGACTTGCAGTGCCATATGTTTATCTATCTTAATCGAACGTGCCGATGCTTTGTCATGGTAACGATTCTCAAGATTTTTTCTTTTTAGCTGGAAACATGGTAGTTTTCTTGGTAACTATGACGGTGACCGCATGCTATTTATGGATACCAAGAGAGAGAGAGGGGTTTAATTTCTCTCCAGTTTTTCCTGCCAAAATCAACCACCCCGGTCTCATTTTTCATGAGTCACAAACTTCCATTTTGAGTCTCGTTCTAATCTGTCCTAGTTTTGGAAACCTAAAAATTTAACCATTACGTTTCCTTATTACCACGTTTTACATCTATATTTAGAATTATGCTGATTTGGCATAAAAAAGAAAAGCATATTGAACAAGAGGTGAAAACGTTGATTTGGGGATCTGGCGGGGAGGGTTCTCCCTGCAACCCGGTGGGGAGGCCTGAAACGACGTTGTTTTGGCGTGCGCTCTCCCCAAAACGACGTCGTTTTACCCCAAAAATGTATAGATCCAAAACGACGTCGTTTTGGGCTAAATTTTTTGGGGGTAAAACGACGTCGTTTTGGGCTGAACGCGCGCCAAACGACGCCGTTTCGGCTCACTGCAACCTGCAGCGAGCCCCTCGCTGCAGGGACCCTGGATTCGAAAACGTTATTGTAAATAGGACGAATGGAGTACAACCTTCATCTACCTTACTGTTCACTGCAAAGCTACTTTCTTTAAAGTTTGTACAAAGCTAACTAGGACACATAAAGGACGAATGCGGTACAATATTCCTCTTATTTGACTCTGATTACTTTTTACTTTTAGGGTAATTTCACTAATCTCCTCTGAGATTTTGTTTTTTTTTTTTCTGACAAATACAACCACCTCTCCCTGTATTTTAAAAATAGCATGACATCTTTTACTTTTTGTACTAATATCAAGATTCCCCATTTGAAGCTATTTTTTATACAAAACTGACAAGCTTGCCCTTGATTTAGGGCTTCTAATTTTTTTTCTCATACAACACCATTAAATTAAATAACCACTCTTTTTTTTTTTAAAAAAAAAACAAATTTAAAATACAAAGTTTATTTGTTTTAAGTATATTAGATTAGGAGCACTTAAAAAGTACAATATTGAGATTTATTTTTTTTAAAATATGACTAAAGTTTTATTTTGTTTAAGTCAATTTTTTTAGGAGTACTTATAATTAAACTGTTTTAGATCAATTTCTTTTGAGAAAAAATATTACTGATCAGAAATAAAAATGGAGTCCGTTTACCAATAA
>CM018894.1:15746881-15749381 GCA_009663005.1 Actinidia chinensis | reverse complement strand
ATTTTTTATAATTAACTATTTTTATGACCAAAATGCCAAATATTGCTTATATAGAGGACAAGAAAATAAGAAATGGGACCTCTTTATAGCAATATTTGGACAAATTGATCTTAAAAATGATTAATTACAAAAAAAAGATTATTTTAGAGATGTTTTTTTTATGTTCATGAGCTGCTTGCATGGTAATTTAATATTTTATATTTAATGGATAACTAACGGAAGCACAAAAGTGATAATTTTTAAAGTGGTAAGGAGGTGAAGTAAGTGGATAAATTTTTTAGTTAGGAATGTTAAATGATACTGAGTAATTGTTTGGGGATAAAAGTGCAACTAACACCAAAACAAGTTGACGCTGAGGCGATGGTTGCCGACTCCATTCAATTTGTGAAAAGGAACCTTAACCGTACGATCTTGCTAAAATCTTTGATGTTGACCAGTGGACATGAGGTCAATCCTCGTCCATTTGCCATCAACCTTCATAAATTTCCTACCCAATCCTCCCCCGAAGTGAGGCGCCTTTGGGGGGGAGGAGTTTGGATTTTTTTTTTCTTTTCAAAATATTAAATTTAGAGGGCTTATTTATAGATCAGAATTAACAAAATTTAGTATTTACGTTAAAGGCCACATTTGTGACCACATTACTCTTATGCCCTTATTTGAGATATAAGGGTAATTTCTAAACGACCACCACCACTTGCTAATCCACTACCACTATCCAAACCACCACTATTGCCACTGCCCAACCACCATCGCCACCGACATTGGTGCCATTAAAAATTTTCTTATTGTTTATAAAGTACAAGAGCAATGAGAAAATTTGGGCAACTAAGATTCGAGTCTGTTGAATATTTTTCATATGGGGTAATGGGGTTAGAAATGAGTTGGGTAGAGGATACTATCTCGTCAAAGCTTTTTTTTTTTTTTACAATTTAGCAAATTTTTTGTTTTTCCCAGAGTTGTTTTAGTATAATTAAAATTATACATTAATAAAATTGGTCTGTAATGGCACTTAGTATCTTCTTCTCTAAGAACATTCTCTCATGGTGCATTTCCGACTTAGAAGTCTCCAAACTCCTTTTGGAAACTCAAAAATTTAAAATCAAAGTGTATTTAGAGATTGTACTATTTATTGAAAATCCAACCCAAACTTCATTTTCATCTTTATATTTTTAAAAACTCAACTATTCAACATTTTTTATTAAAAAATTTAAATTATAAAAATTATTAAAATATAAAAAAATATATTTAAATTGGTCACATTTTAAATGTCACACTCATATATCCTAAATATTAAATTTATAAAAAATAAAATAATAATTTAAAAGTTATTCTTGTTTTTACAAAAAAAATAAATCAATATCTAGTTACATAGAGATGAGCATCCAAACTTTGATGAGTCTCTATGCATTGGCGATTCAAAGTTGAGTCTCCATGTTGGAGATCCAAAATGGAGATTGGTTGGAGCTTGAAATCTCCATTTTAGAGAAATGAAGATCTATTGGAGTTGCTCTTATATATAGGTGGAAGTGGGTGAACACTCCGAATTTGAAGTAATTAGATATTTAAGTTGCCTATTTAGGATTTTTATCACTTTTATCCCTTAAATTATTTGAAATTTTTTTACTTCGTCCCTGAACTATTTTATGATGTTACTTGCTTATTTTTATGTATAACACTAATCAATACAAATAAAAAAATATAAAAAATAAAAAATTCATTAGAATTTTATATTTTTTTTAGTTCTTGTGATGAAAGAAGGCTAAAAAAATAACAAGATTGATTAATTTCTTTTTAAAAAAAAACTGTTAAAGATAAAAAAATTAAGTTATTTGTCGATTAAAATATATTTTTTCAAATTATATTAATTCTTTAACAATTTTAGATTGCTCTTCTCGAGAGAAAAAAATAAGTATGAATCTTTTATTAAACGGTGAATTTTTTTCAACTAAATACGAAAAACTCACAAACCAAATTAACTGAAAGAAAACTATTTCCATGTGTGATTAGTGTGGGCAAGGGCGGAGGGGATAGCAAGTAGGGTCAATTGACACATTGAAAAAAATTATACTATTAGCTCTTATATAATTTAATATAAATACAATTTTGACATCAGAAAAAATTATTTTCACGAATTTGACCACACTAAAATTATTTTCTAACTCCGCCCGGAGTGGTTTTTCTTAATGTCTGGCCCTTGTATAAATTTGATTAGAAAGTCGGTGCGTTTTCTTTGCTGAGTGATTTGCATGCAGGTTTTGTGAGAGGGGTAAACATAGAGTGGGGGCGAATTGTGAGAATCAGAAGAAGGGGTTACTTGGATGGGCCGCTCCAGGTTTTTTTTGTGTTTTTTGTTTTAATCTTTCCTTTTATGTGAGCTGAGTCCGTCTTTGTGTAATGTGGACAGGAAATGACTATATATGTACATCTAACTTGCACCCCAAATGTAGCACTTAATGAGGTATGCATTTGGATTGGTGGTATGGGGTCCACCCAGTCTTTC
>CM018894.1:15714381-15716881 GCA_009663005.1 Actinidia chinensis | reverse complement strand
GATAAAGTTCTTCCATAGCTAATGCGTTATGGAAGAATCACCTCTGCAAGTACTCGAGTCGGATTCACTACCGATATTAAAGACAAAAAAAAAATTAAAATATTTTTTATAAAAAAATAACTTAGAAAGAAGCATCTGCAATTGATCATTTGGAACTACACTCCCTAAATTTTATTTTCTTTCTTAGATGACGCTTATGTGTTGTCACCTTCTTTGATCTCATATTTTTTAAAATGCTATGTCATAAAAGTAATTCGTTGGGTCACTTTTTTCTTTCCAAAAACTGACATCCAAATTGAGTTTAAACATGAGAAAGAGTAATCCTCCACTAGAATCATTCTGGCAAACAATATCATTTACAGGACCATTTTGATAAAAGCTTATCAATATTTAAACAACAAAGATGAAATTGGAATAAACCATTATTCAGCTTATCTCAAATAGCACTTAGTTGTCCAACTTGTTCGGAATCACAGATAAGAGAATGTTGAAGAGAAAGCAGGTGCAGCTTGATGACGATGAAAAGTAGTGGTTTAGATGGCTTCTGATTGGCAACTAAGGTTTTCTCTTATACCGTAATAAAAGTACCAAGATATAAGTAGGAGTGTTGGGGAAAATGGAAACTACTCTTCTGATTGAGTAATTAATGAGGTTTTATGTCTCAACTACATAAAATCTACTAATTAAAGACTAACTTCTAGTGGTTTTTAATTTCCTCCAATATCTTAAATTTTCGTGAATTTTATCAATGTAGTTGAAAAGCAATTGCTCTCTTGTAAAAAATACTTTTTTGGACAAAATTATAAGACAAATTGATTATTGGGTGATTTACTCAAGTGAAACACTTCAAACTAATTCTACATCAACATGCCATATCCATCTAGGCTTTATAGAACTCAAAAAATGAGAAGCAAATCATAATCATGAAGAATTTCAAGTGCATGGTTGTTGAAACACACTAAATTTGTTAAACAAAGCAAAATGAGGATAACATGATGGTTCATATCTTCATTCATTTAATCTTTCTCCATCACATTAGGGCTGTGTTTGGATTAAAAATTGCATAGTTGAAAAATTAATAGAAGGAAAAAGTCAACAGATCTAATGGTTCACTTGTAGTTTTAATTTTAAAATTGCTATTTCTCCATCATTTTAATAGAAATTCTAATAGAGTAACATTTAAAAAAAGACTACTAGAATAAAACCTACAAATTATCCTCTACATGACCTTTCATACAATAGTGCCCTCGAAGCATTACAACCATGTAGTGCCCTTAAAATAGGTTTGTTTTAAGTTTATTTTAATAATTCAAAACATAAATATTATAGAGTTCATTAATTTGATCATTCATAAAAAAAAATGAGATTGATTTAACATCAATAATTACATGATCTAAATATATTTGTTTTAAAACAAATAAATGAAAAATATAATTTTTTTAATTTACTATAAAAAAATGACATCATATCATTTAGCTACTAATATCCGATAAACTTGATTTTTTGCACGTCTGCTTAGAAGTATATAAATTCAACAGTTAGGATTATAAATATGGGCCAATAATAAGCTCATAGAAAGGTCACTATGGGAACCCTAAATCCATCCATACTTGTGAAAGCAGGGATATAAGGGGTAATCTAGGAAATCACTACTTTTGAGTTTATAAAAACTGAATATAAGCTCATAGAAAGGTCACTATGGGAACCCTAAATCCATCCATACTTGTGAAAGCAGGGATATAAGGGGTAATCTAGGAAATCACTACTTTTGAGTTTATAAAAACTGAATAATTATAACTTGAACCAAACCTTGCCAACAAACCGACCTTAGCTCAGTTGGTAGAGCGGAGGACTGTAGTTGATGCATTGCTGTAATCCTTAGGTCGCTGGTTCGAATCCGGCAGGTCGGATTTTTTGAAATATATTGTCTTCTTTTTTGTTGGGTCTGTAACGTTTCGGAGCTACCGATTTATTTTTTCAGAAATGCTACTGTCACCGAAAGTTTTAACCACCGTCTTTTTGTTACCGATAGACGGCAACCAAACTACTTCTTTTTGTTACTAAAATGAATTTCTTCCCAGTAAGAATCAATTTAGTTGAACGACGTCGTTTTGATTTTTTTGCACCAAAACGACGTCGTTTTGGTGCTATCGGTAACAAAAGCGATAAAACTTTCAGTGAACATAGAATTACTGTTATTTTTTTTAAGATTAATCGAAATTTCAGGAAAATTAAATGTACTAGTTTGAATTTTCCTCTTGCAGTGCTTAGAATTTGTTTGATTGTTGTTTTCATAATAAAATTTTTACATCACCTTTTTTACAAAAATATTTATTTCACGATTTTGGAAAGTTGTTTTTAATTCAAAATTAACTCATTTTTCGAGAAAAGCTTTAACAAAATGAATAAGATACGATTGATGTTTTTGAAATCAAAAACATGTTCGGAAAAGTATTATGTGAAATTGATTTTCAAATTGAGAGTGATTTTAACACTTATT
>CM018894.1:15686881-15689381 GCA_009663005.1 Actinidia chinensis | reverse complement strand
AATTCGGGTTAGGCGAAGAAAAACAAGGATCTCGTCCACTCACCAGCTGTCTCTGTTTTCAACACAAGACAATAATAATATTTTGAGTAACTTACACGAAACTTCCCTGAGGTTTCTGATAATGACGAGAACATCCCTTAAATTTTAAAAAAAAAATAACACTGGACCTCCCTCCTACTTAGGTGTTGTATCAGTCTCCCCTTTCTTTAGTCTACCATCCACTACAATGACGGAATTGGATGGATACGCATATAATTATTACCATACCCATTTTACCCTTTTTAGTGTTGTTAGCATAGAAAATATCCTCACACTCATTTTCAAATACAATTATGTCCAGCATGAAACACCCCACACCATAAATTTGAAGTATTAATTAAATACAAAATCCAAGTGCTCTAGGCATAGAAAGCCAAATAAAATATTCCCAAAGTTTTATAAATGTGTCCAATTTAACCATTCTATTTTAGGATTTTATTTTTTTCTTTCTTATTATTTTTAACACTCATCCTGCAGTTTCAAGTTTTTTAAATGTGTCTCGATTGGGTGGATTTTTTCACGCCTAATTTATTTATTTGGTATCGAGATTTTAATTTTAGTGATTTTTTAAAAGTTTAATTAAAAAATACTTTTTCGTTCTACTGAGAAAGAAATCTAAAAATCTAAAAAAATATGTTCAAAACGTTGAAAAAATCTACAATGATTAAAAAATTTAATTATTTGTCAGTAAAAATAAATTTTTTCTCAATGAACGTTTAGTTTCAAAATTAATTAAATTTTTAGATTTTTAACTTTATCTTGTCAAGAGAGACCGAAAAAGTATACATATATTTATCAAACATTTAAAAAGGCTGATAAAAAACTCGAAAATCTAAAACAACCTAAAGTAGCTTAAAAAAAATTAGCCCAAATTGAGTCTATAATTATATGAAGCTTCGTACCAATCCCCACGAGAAGAACCAAAAATGACACTTAAAAAATTAGAAAGATTACCACTTGGTGCAATCTGCCAAGAAAAAATCCATAAATGGCCATATACACCACTTCTCTCTCTAAAAACGATTGTAAAACCACACCCTATCTAAGTCGAGAGAGAACCAAATTTCCCTGTATCACCAACCAAGCCTCCACAGTGCAAAACTTGGCTGGATCACAACGCAAGGCAACCCACCCACCCTTGTCTCTCTCTATACTTTGGCTTCTGCATCCAAACCCAACAACACAGGAGACTCAACAAGAAACCCTTTACCCTAGCCTAATTCAATGAAGAAATTGATCGCCTAATGAATTTAATCCAAAGCCTTAAGCAAAAACTATACAACAGGAACCAATCACAACTAAAAACCTCGCCATCAACACCAATACAACAAACAATGATCCAAACAATCCAATCTACCCCTTGTAAATATAAATAAAACCATAGTTAGAGGTAGGAGGAAGCGAATTAACGGTGTGTCGGTGGCGATAGTGGGATTTGTTTCCTGAGTGAAGTGATCGGATGTTGGAATTCGGGTGGACGGCGGTAGATGTGTGTTTGCGGTGGTAAGTGTTATGGATGGTGGTGGCCATGGCAGCAGAGGCCTCTCTCACTGTCTCCTTCCTTGTATTTGACTCTTTCCAAACAAGGCTTTTATGGGTTGTTTGGCTATAAAAAGGATAAGATCAAATATGAACAGATTTATAAGGGTGGAAAGGTAAAATCGCGACGTCCATTAACAGTGTTTACTCCAACATCCCTGACAGAGGAGGTTAGTGTCATTTTCAAAATCTGGGGGGAGCTTCCTGTCATTGTCAGAAATCTCAAGGGAGGTTGGTTTAATTTACCCTAAGGGGCTGTGGTTGGTGGATTAGGAGGGGGGTCATTTTCCCCCGGATTAATTTTCCCCCATGTCGTTGGCTGGCGGATAAGTTTGCCCCCGGATAATTTTCCCCCATCAGGGTGGATAGAAAAAAGGCGGATAATTTTGGGTGGCCTAGACCCTACCAAAAGTATCCGGGGGGATAAGGGGGGTGAGGAATAAGAAAAAAAAAGATAAAAGAAAACAAATGTATATTTTTATTTATATATATATATATGAATAAAATATATTTTTAATATCTAAATATTTTATATTTGTTTCTCTCTATATATTTCTTTCTTATCACCCCTTATCCACCCATTCAAAAAGTCTCCAACCAAGTTAAAAGTTATCCCCTCAAAAGTTATCCTCTCTAAAATTTATTTCCCTTTAACACTTATCCCCTCCCATATCCGACAGCCCAAACGGCCCGTTAATATGTATATCTACCCTTTTAAAAAACTCTATTAATCCTTTAGTACTTTTATTATTTATTATCAAATTTGGGAGCTGATTTTCCCAAGCTGGGTTGGAGATGGTTTGGCACTGATTATGAAGTCACTGAACTGCGTAAAGGCCAAAATGCCCTTACTAACTCGAATTTATTATGACCATATCCCTTTATAAATATAAAATTAATTTAAATAAAATAAAATTAACAT
>CM018894.1:15604381-15609381 GCA_009663005.1 Actinidia chinensis | reverse complement strand
TTATCCGAGGTCATCTTTGGGAGTGATTTCAAGCAGGTGTATCCATGCACACTTTTTGGATATGAATTACTCCATAAGTCAATACAAGCTCACCAAACAGGACCTAGCTTATGGTGCACCAGCTGCTCAAGTTACTGATCATGATTCGTTGGGCAATTAGGACGATCAGTAAGACGTTAGTTATGTCTCTGGTTCCAACTTGAGCGGCCCCTCTCCTCCATCCATCCGTACCCCTCCATACTCCTTTGGTGAGCCTCACTCCCGAGCCCACACCGATAATTTGAACCTTTCACTTTCTAGGGTGTGAAACTGTGAAAGTCATCCGTGTAATAAATCAACTTCACGGGACATCTATAAATATAGGAAAAAAATTGTTTTATTAATGGACGGTTTAAATTTATAATTATATCACTCGTTCATTTTATAAAATAAAATATAATTTATTTCAATGTTTATAGATGTTCAATAAAACTGATTTTTTGCACGAATAGTTTTTACTGCGGTGATAAATGGTTCAAATTGAGCTTAGGAATGAAATTCTACAAGAGGAGTAAGGAGGGAGAATCTGGGGGAGGATGTTTATGCCCAAAAACGAGTTACAAGTCACTCCACCAACATCAACCACACAAACTAGGACAAATATTACGTGGTTCGGCCCAACAATGCCTACATCCACGCGAGAGAAACAAAAGAATTCACTATCACAGGAAAGGAATTACAATGATTACAATAGGGAGGAGCTAATTCCACTACCTCCAGCACTCTCTCATCTCTCACCATCTCACTGTCTCTCCTCTCAGATCTCAAGCTACCAAATTCTAGCCCACTCTATGGCAAGATCTCTCGGTGCTCTATGTGCTCTCACTAGCACACTAGCACTCCCCCCAAACCCAACTCTATCTCAGCCCCTCTCTGCACACAGCAACAAGCTTGTGTACGCCGGTGGTAATCCTCCCCAAGGATTAATCTTGCCTCTTCCGTGCTATGCTCTCTCAAATGAGACTTTAAATAGGGGATTGAGCCTCCATTGTGGACATCACCAGGCGCATCCTCTCTCTCTGCATTCTTTTCCTTCCTCAGCCTCTATTAGAGACTTTTGTCTCTGACCAAGTTACCAAATGAAGGATGAGGACTGCATCTAGAAGAGAAGACTTTGGCAATTGGGGAAGGCTTGGATTTGAGGCTTCATGGCCTTGGCAAGGCTGGGCCTTGGCCCTCCATTTTGGTATTCACATTGGGGCCTCATATGGGCGGACTCCAACAATCTCCCCCTCCAGCCATTGCGAGGGTTATTTATCTGATTTCTATCAAGGTCCATTCCCGACAAACTTCTGGTCCAGCCTTCCCTTGTAAGATCTTCAAGACAGTATTCCGAGATAGTTACCCTTCATTGGGGGCAAAACTCCACTCCACTGAAGTGATTGCACTTCCAATGAAGTGCCTGCACCTTTCTCACCTAGGGCTCTGCTCCCCCCACCGGGGGTGCGCTTGCCAAAGTACGTCGACATGATTGCAAGTCGTTTCGTTTGATCCATCTCTCCTCCTTTGTGTGCACAAACTGGAGAGATCCACCCGCCACTTGCTAGAGCGAAAGAGATTCGTTCCGGCGACGGTTCACGCTGTCGCTGGTACATCTACTATGTCTCTCTCCTCTGCAGACTTCTTCATGACATCCGCACTGCGTTGCACCTTCTCGTGTTCTGGCCAGACTTCCGAAGTATCCCAAAGCATTCTCCTTGCCGCTCTGTTCCACTGTGGATCCTTCAAGTTCATCCAGCAGATACCTGCGCTTGCTTTGAGATGCTCCTGTTGCAACGGTTGCTTCTTTCGCGTCCATTCTTGTAATTACCACTGGGACTATGTCGCGGACAAAAGCTCCTCGTGTCTGGACAACTCCCCTCCCAGTCGGTATAGCCCTTCAGTCTTCCTCTCCTTGCAGATTTCCCTGTTTCCCCAGAAACTCTGAGTGTTCTCCACTAGCTTCAAAGATCATCGCTTCGACTCCTGCATCTCAATGAAACATGCCTTTACCCGCGTCACTTCATGGATCTTCCCGTCTGCCATGCGGAACCGGAATGTCCTTTGCCAACATAGCACGTTAGCACATCCGAACAAGTCCCTCGCATGCTACATGTGTAGGAGAACAACTCTGTCTCTGACAAGTGTAAGCAATTCCTTGAATCAGAAATCCAATTCTGACTCTTCATCTGCGATGCCTGCTGCTAGGAGAACATCACTCTCATCCACAGCCATTCATGCTGTTGTTGCTGCCTATGAAGACTATCTGGGGCTTTGTGTCCTTGGACAAATTCTTCTTGTCCCTCCCTAGTCGACAAAAAAGCACTTAAATGCGACCTCTGGATTCGCCATCCGCCATCATCTGCCTTGACTCTTCTCTAGCCTCCTTTCTTGACCTCTCCTGAGACCTCTTCCTCTGGCTTTATCTTGACCTCTTCCTGTGGCCTCTTCTCTGGAACGGCGCATTTGTTCCGCCACCCATAGTCCCTCTCTGAAGCTTCAACACAAGCCTCCTCATTAGGCGTTGTACGAGATGTTATTCTCCCGGTACATCTTCTTCAACTTGGTCCACAAACCATGAGCACTGTCCTCATCGGGACTACATGTTGGAAAACACTCCTGTGTTCAATGCATGTCAGATACTGCAACAACTCGTCTTCATCGTGCTACATGATAGAACACCTCGTGTTCCAATGCAATTGTCTTGATATGCCCAATCACTTCATGTTCATCTCATTACTCATCCTGGTTTTCCTGGGGTTGTAATCCGCATCTTGAAAGCTTGATCAGGGTCTCAAATTACTCCGCCTCTTACTTCTCCAAAATGGAAGCAAAAATCCTTCGAAAATGACATCGCGGATGAATTCGGAATGCGAGAGAGAGGAAAGGAAAGAAAGGGAAAAAAACTCAGAAAGGGCTTTTCGGCACAAATTCAGACACTTCTGGGACCCAAATTGATCAAATCAGGACTTCAGGGAATAAATGAAATTTTCAATTTTTCCAGGACCTAATTGCAATTTCCAAAAGTCCAGGGACCAAACTGCAATTTCCCAATTCAGGGGAACAAATTGAAAATATCAGAAAGTTTCAGGACCCAAAAGTGTAAATTTTCCTTTTTTTGGTCAACGGATGGTCAACGGTCAACGTTGACAAGTCAACGTGCAACGGCTGTTTCGGTCACAGCTGGCTTGGTAACGCGGCTCGCGGCTGTCAGCGCGGGGTCAACGGCTCCGGTCAACTGGCTGAAAAAGTCAACGGCTCAGGGTGACGGCAGCGGCTAGGGGTCAACGGTCAACGGCTCATGTTTGACCGGATCGGCGCGGATATTCGCGGATCGGGCTCAGTCCGGCGCGGGGGGGGGAGGAGGGAAGAGGAGAGTGGGGGAAGGGAGAGGAAAACGGATGAGGGGGGGAGAGGGGAGAGAGGGGATGAGAGGAAGTTGAAGACAACTCGCCCAGCTGTGAAGGGAGGCGTGAGGGGGGCGAGTGCGGGTTAAGACTGGGCGAGAGTGAGAGTTGACGCCAATCGCCTGGGTGCGTGGCGGCGCGATGAGGCTGATCTGGCGCGCGGGGCGAGCGTGCGGCGTGCGCGGGACCCTTCCTCAACGCGCGTTTGCGGGGCGCGGGGCGTAATTTCCGGGCGGCGTTGGCGCGTCGATCCCATCGTCTTCTAACCTCCTGGAGCGTGGGCACGTGGATCTGACGCTCCGACTTCAATCGGCGCGTTGAGGCTCGTTGGGAGTCGATTTGACTCCGTTTGGTGCTGGAGCTTCGTAGCGAAGAGACGAAGGTTCGATGGTAGGCTCAAATCTTCAGTTTGAAGCAATCGAATTTGGTACAGAATTCGAAGATGTACTCCTGGTGGCACTCCCGGTGACTCTCCGGTGACTCGAACTTGCTCTGATACACAATTGTTTGGCCCTAAAAAAACGAGTTACCAGTCACTCACCAACATCACCACACACACTAGACAAAGATTTACGTGGTTCGGCCAACACGACTACATCCAAGGAGAGGAACAAATTTAATTCACTATCACAGAAATGAATTACAATGAGTACAATAGGGAGGAGCTCATCTCCACTCACCTCTCAGCAATCTCTCATCTCTACCATCTCACTGTCTCTCGCTCTCAAGATCTCACAGCTACCATTCTAGCCCACTCCTTGCCAGATCTCTCGGTGCTCTCGTGCTCTCACTAGCACACTAGCACTCCCCCCAAACCCAACTCTCTCTCAAGCCCCTCTATGAACACAGCAACAAGCTGTGTGCTCCGGAATCCTCCAAGGATTACAATCTTGCCTCTTCCGTTGCTTATGCTCCTCAAATGGAGCCTTTAAATAGGGGATTGGAGCCTCCATGTCTGGAAAATCACCAGCCGCATCCTTCTCTCTCTGCCATTCTTGTCCGTCCTCAGCCTCTAATTAGAGGAATCTTGTCTCTGGACCAATCTTACCAAATGAAGGAATGAGGACTGCATCTAGAAGAGAAGACTTGGCAATTGGAGGCATTGGAATTTGGGCTTCATGGGCCTTGGGCCAGGCTTGGGCCTTGGCTCCAATTTGGCTATTCCATTGGCCCTCTATGGGCTGGACTCCAACAGAATTGATCCGAATCAAACCCAGAAATTTTCGTAAGCAATATCAAGCCATTTCTGATAGCCCAAAGTAGATTCTCTTGATAATAGTATTAAGGTTTTTGTGGAAGCTCTCATTTTTGGTAAGTAGCTATCCGCGAATTTTGAACCCGTGGAAGGCGAGTATGGGTGAAAAGGCTCCAATTGTTGTTATAAGTACATCACTGGGTGCACCCTCTCTCACGCCGCTTAGCGGTTCCCTTTCCCCAACCCTTTAGAGGGTAGGTTAGACGTGTTATAACTGTACTTTGGTGACTTGAAAATTGAGCAGCCAGTAGGACGTGCTTAATATGTTTCTCCTACTGTTCTTATATTATTCTTTTGATTTTTTTTTTCTTTTGGATCTT
>CM018894.1:15556881-15574381 GCA_009663005.1 Actinidia chinensis | reverse complement strand
TCGCCCATGATCTTCCAAAGTTACTTATCTCCGAACCATCTTGACCGAGGTAAAACGAGTCCAACGTTCAGCACTGAATCTCGCCAAGCTATTCCCAATGAACTCGCCCAGAGCCAAAGTGTTTTTCTCCTCACCCTTTGGCGAGCATAATCTCGGCTTGACCAATCTTCACCATAATCCTATCTATACGCTATCGCGAGATTCTCTACCACGACACCGGACAATTTGCGGGATCTCTCAGATGGCACTGTTCAATTATGTCCCCCCCCTCCTAGATCCTCCGAGATTCTTTCATACTCATCCTTCCGAGGATCTCGCCGTGATCCATGGGCACGGCCCATTACTCCGTCTATAAAAGGCCGCTCTCCCATAAACAAGGTAACGCTGAACACACCCACAATTCTCTTCAGAAGCCATCTTATCTGCTGTCATCACCTCGGTCTGATCTCCACGCCGGAGGGGTTTTGAGCGGCCTCGCCCCGGCCGTTTACTTTTGTTCGTCTGTGGCAGGTCGCCCTTCAAATATCCGAGGTCCAGTGCCGAGGAGACCGCAATCTTGACTTTGGGTTTGCTCGCCCCAGTTTTTTACCACAACAGTTGGGCTCCGTCTTGGGAACGACGTTCTCTATGCACGTGCGCAGCCGCAACCTACCCAGACCAAGTGCCATACCCCCCGGGTAACAGATCCCATCTTATGCCAACCATCCCAAGTTCCCAGATCTAGAAGCCTCCCCTGTGAGATACACGTATGGCTGAGCAGATGAGGATAAGAACGAGAAATAATGGTCGCCTAATGCAACTCCTCGCTGCGGCCAACCCCCACTTCCAGTCACCACCCTCCCTGATATCGAGCGATCTCGCCACTCGAATCATTCAGGAGATTCGTTTCTCTGTAATATCAGTGCCCGATCAAGTAGGGCGGGGGAGACGCCAAGCACCAAGCTCGTCCGTACGTGAAAAGAGTTCCTCGGATCTAGTAAAACTCCAACCAAATCGAGAGGGGGAAGAGTCCTCATAGAGACGATCGGATCCGGGCACGAAACAAATTTCACCTCGCAAAAGTTTGAGAACTTGGACGCACGTCTCGACGCCTCAACACTGGAGTAGGTGCCCCAGTAACTGTGGACACATTAATTAAATAGCAGAACCCCCGTTCACAGAGAGGATATTGAGGGCTCTGATTTTCATCAAAGTTCAGCTCCCCGCCCAGCTCGTATTTAATGAAGGAAAAACAGATCCGATGAACCACCTGGACTCGTACAAGAGCCTATGTTCGCTCTAGGGTTACTCTGACTAGATTATGTGCAAGCCGTTCTCCGCCACTTTGAAGGTCCCGCCAAGGGTGGGGGGGGTGTGGGCGGGGGGGGGTTGGGGGGGGTCCTGGTTCGAAACTATTCGCCAGGGACCATTGATTCTTTGGCGATTCAGTCGACTCTTCGTCGCCAATTTTCCTGAGCTGCCTACATCGCCAAAAGAATGCTTCTCACCTTTTCACATTCATCAAAAAGAGACTGAGAGCTTTAAAGATTTCGTGAAAGGATTTCAATCAGGCTTATTTTGAAGTCGAGGATCCTATCGACAAAGTAATAATCATGTCATGATGGAAGGACTCCGACCTGGTCCGCTGTTCGACTCCCTTTTCCACAAAAACCGTCCCTAAACTTTATCTGCCACTCCGAACAAAGCCGACAAGATATCGCCGCAGGGAGTTTAGCGAGGCCCAAAGAAGGCGACGAGGAACAGATGATCATAGAGGAAGGAAAGAGCCTGATACAGGCGGCTGATCTAACAGGAGGAAACAAGGTATAAGAGACCTACCGAGGACCCAAACGTTAGCGATCGGCGTCCTCGCACTCACTTCGCCGACCTGAGTTTATTTACCGCACTCAAGCCTTTGTTGCCCAAACTATCTGAAAATTAGCACGAAGAATTGGTCAAAGGGCCTGGGAAGATCAGACTGACCCCCAAAGGAGGAACAGAAACAATATTGTGCATTCCACCGAGGACCACGGACACACAATACTGCGGGACTGTTTTCAACATGTGAAGAAGAACAAATCGAACGACTCATTAAAGGGTGGTTACCTGAGGAATATGTCGCTAATCGCCCAACGCCCAACTCCCCAGAAAGAAGGTATGGCGACAACTGACCAACTGCGGGGCGAATATACAACAATCCACGGATGTGTCAGATGCGGCGGTTATTTGCTTATCCAAGAAAAGGCATGCCAGAAGTGGCCCATCGACCGCCGACGAGGGAAGTATACAAACTCTCCTCGTCACTCCGTTGACTGACCCACAACCTCACCATTCAGCAATGATGATTTGAGAAGCGTGTTGCACTTACCCACGACGATGCCCTGGTGGTCTCGGCCGTCATCGCCAATTCCAACGTCCAGAGGAGCTGGACGACAACGGGAGCTCGGCGGATATTTGTTCATCTCAGCGTTCGAAAAAAAATGAAAATTGGGCCCGGACAAGTTGCATCCTTTCCATACCCCCCTGATCGGATTTGGAGGGAAAGGAAATTACGCGCACCCTTGGGATGGAATCAACTACCAATAATCCTGGGATTTGGTGAAACCCACACAGACCACAGTATGGCGGATTTATATGGTAGATTGCCCCTCGCCTTTATAACGCCATCCTGGGGGCGACCTACACTGGACAGGAATCAAGGCGATTCCCTTCTACCTACCACCTGAAGATGAAATCCCCACCTTGACTTGGATAGGAGACGTAAGTAAAGGGCTATCAGAAAGTGGCTAGGCAATGCTTTATCTTAGCCATGAAGGTGGAACTTCCCGTTTAGTCCGCAAAGAGCAATCACCGAAGGGCAGGGCAATGACACGGGGGATATTGAGAGATGAGATTAGAACAGCTTATCTAAAGACCCCAGAGAAACCGAGAGAATACCAAAAACCTCTTGAAGAAGAAGTGTCCCCAATCTCCATTCACCCAAACTACCCAAATAGTTTCAAAGTCAATTGATCGGAACAGAGCCACGATGAATTGGTATCGCCTTATAATTTCTTGAAAAAGAATTCTGACGTGTTAGCTGGTCACAGGCGACGTTCCATGGCATCGACCAGAAGTCGCCATGGCAATAAGTGTCACTAAGCCCGAATACTTCCCCAGTCCGCCGAGAAATGGAGGAAGGTCGCCCCTGAATTGCCTGAAAAGTTCATGAGACGAAATAAGCAAAAAACTCATCAAAGCTAATGTTGTCCGAGAAGCTCCACTATCCGGATTGGCTCGCCAATGTCGTAGTCGCCCCAAAAAAAAAAAGGGGGAAGTGGAGGGTGTGCGTTAGACTCACCGGACCTCAACAAGGCTTGCCCGAAAAGCGTTTTCATTTGCCTAAAATCGATCTAATAGTCAACGACACCTCCAAAAGCATGAGCTCTTGAGCTTTATGGATGCCTGCTCGGGTATCATCAGATCAAAATGATCCTCCTGCATTGAGGAAAAATTCCTTTATCATGGAACGGGGGCTATATTGCACAAAGTAATGTCATGTGTTTAAAGTGAACGCCGGGGGCACGTATATCAGAAACTATGTCAACAAGATGTTCAATGCACAAATTGGGAAAGATATGGAAGTTTACATAGATGATCTGCGGGTAGAGTCTCCAAGCAAACAACACATCGCCCACCTAGAAAAACATTCGACATACTGCGGCGGCAAGAATGATGTTGAATCCCTAAAATGCATCTTTGGAGTGTATGCTGGAAGTTTTGGATTCCTGGTCACCAAGTGAGGAATTTGGTTGAACCCGAGATCAATCAAGCCCTAATCGACAATGAGATCGCCAAAGAGAAATATTCGAGAAGTACAGCAACTGAACCGGGCCGAGTAGCCGCCTGAACAGATTCGTCTCCAAATCTGCGGACAAAGTGACCTCCCGTCTTCAAAATCCTACGAAAGAGCCAGACCTTTCAATGGAGTGAGGATCTGAAAAGCGTTCCGACAGCAAAAAGCGTAATCTCGGGTTCCCGCCTTTACTCTCGGTCCCCCACAGCCGACGAAGATCTCTACTTGTATTTATCTGCCCGCCCACCGCCCAATAAGTGACAGTACTAATCCGAGTGAGAAGAAGGTAAAATCCAAAAACCAATATATTAGTTAGCAAAAACTTTAATTGGTGCAGAGGCCAGATATCCAAGGATTTTGAAAATATCGGCATATGCTCTAATGATCGCGCCAGAACACTTCGTCATTACTTCCAGGGCCCATCAATCTAGTGTTAACAGATCAACCACTTAAAGACAGATTCTCCAAACAACGGATGTCGGGTAGCGGTAGACTCCTGAAATGGTCCAGCGAGCTAAGTGAGGCATCCACATGAGTACAGCCAAGGACGGCAAATAAAAGCCAGGTCCTACCTAGTTGATTCTATTGTCGAATCCCACCCATGAAGACACTCCACAACCAGAAGACGACTTCTCCTTGAAGCGGGAATTCCTAAAGAAAACCAACCTCAGAAAAAGACCTCGCCCACTGGTATTGTTCGTTGATGGCTCTCTGAACCAGCACGGCTGCGTGCAGGCTCGTCATACGAGCTCCACAGGCAAACGATGGAGTACGCCATAAGAATGGGGTTTTAAAGCACCAACAATGAGGCCGAGTACGAAGCCTTCCTCGCCGCACTAAGAGTACATCAGAGTTGGGAGCACATCTTGGAAGTCTTCAGTGACTCGCAACTGGTGGTAACCAAGTCCAAGGAGACATACCTCGCCAAGACCGCAAGAATAGAGCTTATTTGGGCGAGGTGAAGGGCTGTTGTCCGCCAGATCAAGGGAGTTTCAGATCCACCAAATTCTCCGAGAAATATAATAAAAGGCAGATGCCTTGGCTATCTGGCTTCCCTTTTTGAGTTTATTTCTAACAGGTGCATACCTCTGGAATTTCTAGATAACCAAGCATTGGGGTCGCCAATCAAATCCTCCAAATGAAGAAAATCTGACGTGGATTGGACGAAATTAATTGCCTCTCTCCGTGGAAAGGATCCTACCAAAAGATAAGTGGGGGTCCAATCTCGCCCACCTCCAATACAGATCGCCAGTTTTGGCATTTTCAAGGCAAGCTAATACAAAGGTCTTTTTTAGACCACTCTTGAAGATGTCCCCGACCGAAGAGTCAGAGTCACGTTCTACGAGAAATAACACCAAGGCATAGGGGCGGAAATCACTCTGGAGGCAGGTCATTGGCGAAGAAAAACTATTCGCCAAGGATTTTTTGGCCGACCAATAAACTAAGATGCGACAGCGTATATAAAGATGCGACAAATGCCAAAGGTTTGCCCCTTTCAGCCCGTCTCCCACACCGAGATGGTACCGATGTCCAGTCCCCTGGCCATTCGCCCATGGGGATAAGACATTTGGTCCCCCCACCAAAGCTCCTTTGCAAAGGAAGTTGTTTAATCGTCGCCATAATATTTCCCTAAATGGATTAGAAGTCTCAGGCCTCTCGCCAAGATTACTGAGAAAAATAACCCGGGACTTCGTGGAAGCCCCTTTGTTTGCAAATTCGTAGTCCCAAATATTATCAATCTCGGACAACGCTAGGCAGTTCGACCACGACAGTTTCAGATATTCTGTTCGGATCTCGCTATCTCCATCATTTCTCCTCGCCCTGTCATCCTCAAACATCTATGGGAACAAGTTAAAATACCAATCGTACCCTCCTTATGAATTGAAGGCGAGTTAGACGGTCACAAATCGGTGGGCGGAAACTTGCCAAGCATACTTTGGGCTTTCAACTACTAAGCCGTATTCCTACAAGTGAAACTCCTATTCCATGGTCTTTCGCACCGAATCAGTTATACCGATGGAAATAGGTATGCCGCGCTTCAGATTTCGAATTTCGCAAGAAATCAATGAGGCTGACTCAGAGTCACCTGGACCTCCTTGAAGAGAAAAGCGAGAACGCCGAGCTACGTCAAATGGCTTACAAGTGCCAGTCGCCAAGTACTATAATCAAGAGTCAACACCGTTCATTCCTTTCGGCGCCCTGGTCTTGCGAAAGTAACCTGTCACTAAAGAACCAAAGGCGGGAAAGCTCGGCCCACTGGGAAGGTCTTTACAAAGTCATCAAAGTCCTTCGACCAGGACTTACTGGTTAGAAGACCCACGAAAAGCACCTTTTACATCCCTAGATGCCGAGCATTTGAAAAAGTACTATCAATGAGTGAGTCTGAGAATCCATCGCGCCTAATAATTGATTATTTGGAATTTGTGACGATTCGACTTGATTTTAGATCGTCGTTTATACGAAAGATTGCTATCGGCCATTGTTATGTCCGCTGTATTATGATCGCCTATATCTATGTCCGCCATTTATTATGATCGCCTATATCGATGAATCCCCATATAAGATCCCAGTTCAGAACAAAATAAGATCGCCTCATTATTGAAATCGCCATATTATGTCAGTTATTGAATGTCGCCATTACTCAGGTCGCCATTACGCTCACACAAAAGCGGTGAACAAAAATATTTCATTCAAATGAACAAGAATTACAGCTCAAATTAAAAAAAAAAAAGTTACATCTCGGGGCATTATTTTTGATTATCCAATCATGCTTCGCCCGATTCTTCTCATTTTCCTCATCGGCCTCGTCTTGCTCCGCCAACAGATCTTTGATCGACCACCGTTCCTTCCAGGTCGATGGCATATCGGGGTGATGTCGGCGAAGTTTGGCACTGCAGAAATTTAACTACCCTCGCAAAAGTATTTGGAGTCAAAATCTTCAACGGCCCCAGGAACTCCGACGAGGATTTGAACTCCTCCACGGCAATTCCTTGGATTTTATTAAAGAGAGCCTCCCCTCAGATCGTTCACCAACCTCCTGACCTCTCGAACTTGTCGATAGTGACTCTCGATCACTTTTCGTCTGGCGAGCTATCATTGCCTGCTGTCACGAGCATGGGACTTCGGCAATTGCTGGTCCAGATCGGCAGCAACCTTCTGGAGCGAGCATTTCGGTCTCCACCTGGAGGCAGCTCGCCCCTCAAGAGATGCCAGCTCCCCGGCCCTCCCGCTCCGGACTGCCAAAGACGAGCCGAGCACCAAACCGCCTGCTATAGAAAGAAAGCATTTTTTAGGCAATCCACAGTTAGTTTTAAAAATCGATAGAACAATTGAAAAGCCCCGCCGAAGAGTCACTTGACCCGATCACATGGAATAGCTTCGTCGCCGTCTGTTCCTCAGGGTGAGCTTCTTAACCTTCTCCTTTTCGGCCGGGAATCACCCCCCCCGTAGTAGCTTCTCGGCCACCGATGGGCTACCCAACATGGAATCCGTAGGGGCCCAGGACGTCCAGGTTGGCCGAGGAACCTTCGAGGGGACGAGGAGAAGTTGTGGCTGGATGGTTCGGGGCTTTGCCCGATGAGGTCGCCTCCTTCTTTCCCTCGGGGCCGACGACAACTTCCTTTTCCCTTTGAGCCGTCGTCGACCTTCCCCTTCTTGCGGGCGCCTGGTGATGCTCTCTCCGGGCCTCTTGTCCGCCAATTATGACCCCCTTCGCGGAGCAAGAGTCCCGAGCTTGCACCCGCCGTTTTCCCGAGCTTCCTCGCCAATCTTCTTAAGGCTCACTCTCTTCGACATGCTGCACAATACATACTAGTCAGATAATGAAAGTAATCATCGCCTAGAAAAAAGAAAGGGTCAATACCATCCGATTCAAGCTCGACGGTAGCTCGAGTCCGAACAAGATTCCTACAAGGATTCAAGCTCGGAGCATTCGAGGAACGATCTAGTATAGGATCCACGACCTTTCCCCGCTAACACCTCAAAAGGGTCCGGTCCTAGGATGTTAGGTAGCAACCTCCTAAAGTTTGTTTCTGATGGATCCTAGACACCGATTGAATCGTCTCGAGCGGGCTTTCTCGCCGAGCTTGATCATGGGGATTTTCGCTCACCACGTCCGCTTGAGGAGCTTGGAGCTTCTCCGCTCGAAGATGTCACCCGCCGTCCTCACGTCCTATATTCAGGAGAGCCAATACTCGGCCAAACGACTTTGAGTCCAGCAGCACTGGTACTGAGAGCGTCCCGACTTCCTCGACCAGGACTGCAAAGCCTCATTGAGACCGTCGTTTCGTCGCCAAACAGTCCGAGGCGGATTATTACAGTGCTTATCGCAACGGACAACATCATTACCCACCTGAGCATTAAGAATACCAAACAAGGTAGAAAGGGAGATCGACCGCCCTGAAATCCCCCCCATCCTCGGAACTCTTTGGGCGCCACCGGAGCGTTCCTGCGGGAATCTCCCATCATCGCCGGAGACTGAAGAACTTCGCTCTTTTCACCCCCTTGACGTTTCTGGGGTATCCTCCGAGCAGAACTTTCTGTTTCGCTCGCCTTAAAAAAAACCACCTTGGTCCGGTTTAGGATTGGCAACTAAGGGTAAAAAGGTTCCTAAACTCGGACAGGGAGAGGAATATTTTGTGACCGCGCCACAACGCATAGAGCAATAATCTTCTCCACGGTTGGGCACGAGCTGGGCTGGGCAGATGTGTAAAATTGGAGAATTAGCTCTAATTGGTTTGTGAGAGAAACGACGGCCAGCGGGACGCGGCCTGTAAAAAGCCACCTCGCCCGATCGGGTAAGGTGATGGTCTCCTTCGTCTGAAGCCTTGCCCGCACCCCAGGAGGAAAAGAATAGGTTTTCCTAAGAGCGTTCAGCTCCTCTAGGTCATGATATTCATTTTTTCCTCTACTGAGGGTGAAGGGCGTCAAAATGGTGCTCCTCAGGTGAACCTCTACGGGCGAGGAAGAGATTGATTTTACCCGCTTGGCCATGTATGAGGAGCCTTGTCCTAAGTGGTCGGATCTCCACGAGGGTAACGAATCGAATCACTCGATCTAGTTTACGTCAGAAATTACTGACATAAAACCACGAGAACGAAGGGAGAAAGAGTACTTACTGAAAGTAGAAGACTCTGGCGATCACAGTAAGGCATGAGGAATTAAATCCTCGATCGATAGCTTGACAATGATAGTAGAAAAGTACTATTAGAGGGAGGACCCCATATATATAGAGGGCACCGGGTGTCCAGATACTTCAATGCAATGATACTACTAGGCGCCGCTTCATCTCCTAGGTAATATTGAATCTCCCGCCACAGCTCCCCATTAATGCGCCGCCCTCAGCCACGATGTTTAACCCCGCTCCTCGATTCCCGCCTGATTCATCATTTAAAGCTTCACCTGCTATTCGTGCCACCATGTCAGCATTCAATGCTCCAGCCCCACCGTGTCCGTTTGAATAAGACACGTGTGCTATTTGGAAGTAACACCAAAAACAAAAAAAAAAAAAACAATAAAAAAAAGAAAAAAAAAAAAAAAAAAAAAAAAACACACAGAGCAAAAAAAAACTGAACCAAAACAAGGACCACCCAAAAAAAAAAAAAAAAAAAATAATTGGTAATTAACACTCGTAAATCCCTCATCCTCCTCGGCATTTCGAGATGGGGCTACTGATGTGGGATAAAATCCCACCGCCCAGGCATACACGTCGCCATCCCAAGCTGGTCGCCCATGATCTCCCAAATGTTAGTATCTCCGAACCCTCTTGACCGAGTAAAAACGATCCAATGTTCACACTAACCTCACCAAGCTATCTCCATGACTCGCCCAGACCAAGTGCTTTTTCTCCTGCGCCCTTTGGTAGGCATAATAAGCTCGGCTTGACCCATCTTCACCAGAAATCCTCTCTAAACGCCCATCGCGAGATTCTCTCCCCACGACATCGACATTGCGGGATACTCTCCATATGGCAATCTTCCAATTATGTCCCTATATCTCCAATCTCTTTCCTACTCATCCTTCCGAGGATCCTCGCTGTGATCCATGGCATGCCCATTACTCGTCTATAAAAAGGCCGCTCTCCCTTAACAAAGGTACGCTGAAACACTCCACAATTCTCTTCAGAGGCCATCTTATCTGCTGTCATCACCTCGTTCTGATCTCCATACCCGCCCGCCGGAGGAGTTGAGCGGCCTTGCCCCTGCCGTTTACTTTTGTTCTCTGTGCAGGTCGCCCTTCAAATATTCGGGTCCAAGTGCAAGTAGACGGGCAATATTGACTGTTGGTTGCTCGCCCCAGTTTTTTACCACAACAGAAGTAAACCTTAGAAATCAAGCTCGGACTAATTACTATTACGGAAGAGATGTCTATGAATTGAGTTGAGCAAAATAGATGATTTTTTATTCGAAAATTCTAATCAGATCCAATAGTTTATGAGTCAATTTTAGACGAATCAAGTTGAGTTATAAAAGAAGTCAAGGTTTAGCCCAGTGGTAAGGGTAAGTCTTACCAAGACTTCGGTCTTGGGTTCGAGGTTCACCACTTGCCCTCAGGCATATAACGTATTGGTAAAAGACAAGCGTTCGGGATGCGAGCTAACACTCGGAGGTCCCGCGTTTGATTTTTAACTGCTGCGTTGTATAACCGTATTTACATCCGGGTGCGATCTACCACTCGGAGGTTCCTGTTGGGGAAATTTATTTCTTTTTGTTTAAACAGAAAGTGTTTTGAATCAATAAAGAAAGAAGAAGAACAGAATTAGAATGCTGATAATTAACAACGCAACTTAAGGATGCAGAATTTACTTTGGCTTAGGCCTGAATTAAATTCATGTCCTAAGTCGTTTACAACCCTCACTTGTACTTACAATTGTTGTACGACGCCCAGGATACAACAGCAACGATCTTCGGATAGTAGTCTCCAAATCAGAAGATCACGTCGAACCTTCAGTGTCTTCTCTCCTCTCAATGAAAACTAGGAAAATAATGGATGCCTAGCACTCTCTAATGCTCGCTCTTATAGATTTCGAATTAATGAAGAAATGCTGGGTGGCGATAGTTAGGAGTATTTATAGAAGCCAACACACTTTCTAAGAGTCACATCTCTTTGAAGGCCCATTTGGCCCAAATAGACCTATTCGGATGAACAACCTGTGCTATGGACCTTTCTGCACAAATTGAAAAGGTTGTACCTATTCGCGGATTAAGAAAATAATTCTGGAAAAATCGTAATTGCCGCTTAGTTTTTAAATTTCGAAACATGTAACGTTCTCAAAGGAAGTTATTTCCGGGGAAGAAATGTAAATTTTCTTAATTTAGAAATTAAATAATTGAATAAATTTTTCTCCAAAAATTTAATATCAATTAAGCCCAAAGCCTCAGCCCGCCCGGCCCACCCGCACTAACACGAACCGAACCGACAGGACGGATCCCTTGGACGGGCGGGCGGCTGCGGCGTAGCCGCACTGGGTTCAAATCCATAAGCCCTAGGCTATGGATCAGTCCCACTAATAGAACCATACATAACTCCTTCCCTTTAAAAACTTTGTGGTGCCCAAGGGCGCAATTTAAAGAGTCCATACTTGGCTTTATATTCTAACTAACTTTCCTTTCTTTTTCAATGTGGGACACCTTGTCTATCCACATTTTTTCCTTGCAATTGAAACTCTTTGAGAAACAATTTCTCATTCCAAATTACTTGGTTTTTGACAAATGAATACACTAAATTCATCTACTCATTTTAGTGAGAACATGAATCTATCATTGTTCAGTGTTTTTAATTAGTGTACGAACCTTATTAATTATAGTCCCCAAAGTGTGTCACACACACTATTTAAAAATCAAACTTCTAACAACCCCCCACATGATGGAAATTGATCTAAAAACCACATTTTTAAAAATAAAATTTGATAGATGAGGAGCGTTGACCACCACCCCCTAGAGGGGACCCTCACCCCCCACACACCCACTCATCCTCCCACCACTCACCCCAACCACAACCCCCCTTGTTTTACCCCCTCCCCTGTTCCTCCCTTCCCTTTCCCCCAAACCCCCCTCCTCCCCTTTTTCCCTTCCCCTTCCCCCCCCCTCGCTGTCCTGCCTGTCTTCCCCTCCGCGCGCGCGCCCTGGGCCTCCCGCCTCCTTGCGCGGTCCCTTTGGCCTTGCCCCTTCTTCGGGCCTCCTCTCGTCTCTTTTTTTTTTTTTTTTTTTTTTTTTTTTTTTTTTTTTTTTTTTTTTATTTTTTTTGTTGTGTTTTTGTGTTTTTTTACTCGCCAAAAGTGGAACATGACGCCCTGAACTGTCCCCTTTTGAGTGGTAAAACCCAAACACTCATATGCACACGATAACCTCCGAACACTGTGGTGGCTCATGTTGTGTTCAGTTTGGCCTGAACACACCTGGTTTTCCATGAGTGCTCTAGAAAATTTCAGCCCAAAATTCTCATAGGAACGACCCCAATCCACACTCACATAGGACATCTTGTTAAAGTACTCTGCAATACCCCACTTAAATATTTTAAGAGACAAGTGTCATTAAAAGTTAATACTAGCCTAAATGCTCATATAGACAGCAAGTTGTACTTCAGAGGAACAGGTAGGTCAAAAAAGGTTTTACCATTGTTCTACCACATGTGTCATACCACTGAGTACACCATGGTTTAGTTGTCCCTTTTGAACCTAGATCTTGGATCTCCAGTCAACTAGGTTATGTTTTCCACTATGGCAACTCTTTGACTAAAATGGGCCTTTAATCCCATTCCCCTCGAGATTTTATAAACTTGCTCTCTAGATAAACTTTTTGTAAGCGATCCTCAATGGTTTCCTTAGATTTTACATAATCTATAAAAATAACACCATTAGAAGAGAAGTTGTTTACTGGTATTGTGTCTACGACTAATATGTCTAGACTTACCATTATACAAATTAACGTTGTGCCCTTGCCATTGCTGATTAACTATCCAACTCAAAAATGTATACACATAGGCAGCCGGTTTTGACCATTTGGAATAATCCTCTAAAAATTGTCCTAATCGCATTCAGCCTCTTCTCTGGTTTTGTCTAGAGTTAACTCTGCTTCCATAGTACATCTATCAATGCATGTTTGTTTTAAGGATTTCCAGGATACTGTCAGCACCTCCAATAGTGAATACATAACCACTTGTGGATTTTTAGAATCTTATATCTGAGATCCAATTTGCATCACAATATCCCCTCAGGTACTTCAAGATATCCAAGAATAAAATAATCCATAATTTGTGTATATCTAACATACCTTAAACTCGAATTTTGCCTTTCAATGATTATCTCCAGATTACTAGTAACTCTACTCAATTTACTAACCGCATAAGCAATATCATGTCTTGTCCAATTCATTAGTACATGAGACTGCCTATAATCCTTTATATAATAATTGGGATACTGTTTTCTCTAGTATTCTTTGTTAGATGTAAAGTACATCTATCGGAGATGTTTACTTTTCCATCCCCATCCTTTCAAATTTTTCTAAAAATTTTATTCACGTAATGTGATTGTGACAGAATATCCCTTCAGGTGTTTCTTTCGATTTTTACTTCTCAGATACATCTGCAACACCAAGATCTTTCATGTTCAAATTTTGACATTAAAGATTTCTATGTAGATATGATCATGTAATTATACTTCCAATAATTTTAACATATCATCTACATACAAACAATAATGACATATTCGTTGTCAGTATTTTGACTACACGCATTTGGTCACATTCATTAATTTTATGAAATCTTTGAACATGACATTATCAAATTTTTCGTGCTAGGGAGCTTTTTTCTTTGTTTCTTTATCGATAAGGGATTTTACAAGTGGGACAAAAAAACCCAAAAGCTTGTGCCCATTTTCACGGGCTGGACAACCCTCGGGTGCTCCATGTAATTTCTTCTTCCATGTCCCATGTTAGGAAGGCTGTCTTTACATCCATTTGATGAATTTCAATTTGTTTTACAGCAATGCTATTAACAATCTAATGGCTGTAATTCTTGTAACAGAGAGTTAAAGTACGAAATAATCGAGTCTCTCCTTTGCTAGCCTGTTACTACAAGTCTCGCCTTATACTTATCTATAGACCCATCAGCTTTTAACTTCTTTAAAATCCACTATACCAGTGGTTATTTCCATGAGGAAGATCCACCAATTCTCAATTGTGGATTTTTGAGGATTTGATTCTATTTCACTATTTCCGCACTCTTTCCATTGAGGGCCTCTGGACAAGACAGCGCTTCTTCCAGCTTTGCGGCCACTTTTCATCAGATAAGTTATGAAATCTGGCCAAAAGACTAGTAATTTTTGCTCTTTTACTTTGTCTTTTATTTCCCCTCTTTCCGTGATGTGTTTGATTCATCTATCTCCTCATGAGATTTTTTTTGATGAATTCATTTCTCCGTACTTCTTTGTAGGGAATACATTTTCAAAAATATGCATTTCTTGACTCTAGATAGTATTCCCTAATGTATATCTATAATTTCAGATTTTGTACTAAAAATCTATATGCACTACTATTTTTGTGCATATTCAATCAATACACATCCACCCGTTTAGGACCAATCCTACTTTCTTGGAGCAGGTACCATAACCTTAGGCAAGACACCCCACACTTTAGTATTTGAAGGAAGGCCTCTTCCTTTCCATAACTCATAGGGATCCTTATCCAATTTCTTATGGGGTAATTTATTTAGATTAGATTAGCGATTAAACCGCTTCCCCCCACAAATCTGTGGAAGTTCAGATTTTCAATAAAGCCTTCACTCATTTCTTTTAAAGTTCTTTTTTCCTTTCGGCATTCCATTGATGAGGAGAATATGGTGCAGTTGTTTGGTGATATACCATTTTCTGCACAAATTCCTTTAAATGGTCTCATATTCACCACCTCTATCACTTCTTAGAACTTTAATCTTTTGCTTAATTGATTTTCCACTTGTGCTTTTGAAAACTTAAATTTTTCATAGCCTCATCTTTACTTCTCATTCAGTAAAGATAACAAAATCTAGTATAATCATCAATACAATTTTAAAATTATCTTTTACCGCCTCTTGTTGTACTAATTTTAAACACACACATCTGTGGATAACTCCAAAGGTCTGTCGCCTTCTATAGAAGGAAATAAGTTTTACTTAATTTTCGCTTCTATCATATATGGCATTATCATTATTTTTAAAATTTAATTTTGGCAAATAATTTTAATTGAACAGTTTTCGCATGATCCATTATGTCACGTCCGCAATCTATTAGGCCAACATTCAACTCACAAATGTTAACAGAAGAATCGGAATTTATTCATATCATTGGTAGTTGGACACGGTGAGTACATTCAATTTAATAAATCAGTCAAAAGCTATCCCTTTCCGTGTACACTCCGTTCTTTAATAGGACAAACTTGTTCAGACTCACATACAACAGTTGAAGCCATTTTGCTCAACCTGACCAGAGACCAAATTCTGTCTAATATCAGGTACATGGGAGTACATTATTTAGAATCAGTTCTTTGTCAGATGTCCATCTTCAGAATAATCTTTTCCATGGCCGACAACTTTGAATTAGCAGAATTTCCCATAAAGATTTGTTCTCTCATTACATTTTCATGATAAGTGGTGAACATGTTTTCTCTCGGAACATACATGGCGTGGTTACTCAGTAGTACCCCACATTGTTTCGGATTACTTCCCAAATTTACTTCATAACAAAAAAAAAATCAGAAATAACCGCACATAGGTTCATTTCTAAAATATCCCAGAAAGTTGCTCCATTCAGTCATATTGGCTTGTGCAAACTTCTCTTCTGTTGTTGCCTTGGTATACTGCGTAGTGCGACTCCTATATCCCTTGCCGAGGACTAGGTTGTTACAACACATAGCAATTTTCCATAAATTTCTTTGGATCATTCCTTTAGAAGTTTGACCGCTGGCTTCCGCTTCTTATTCTGACTTTGGTCTCGTTGGCCACATGCTCCACCACATTAGCCCTTGGACTCCATCTTGTTCCACCTCGCCTTTCTGACTGACGATTGTCGTTCTCAATCCGCAGTCCTTACAATGATGTTTCAGCCCCATCTCCTTGCGCTTGTGTTTTGAGGTAGTTCTTGAAACTCTCAAATTGGTGGTAACTTTTCAATCAGAAGCAGCCATTGAATGATTCACTCAGGCCATCCCTTCACATGAATCATCATGCAAGATAAGTTGGAATTCTTGCACTTGACCATGATGGTTTGGCATCGGTCATCTTGAATTCAGACCTCCCACCCGAACTTCTTGGTTCCGGCATCCTCGGTCTTGTACTTCTTGTCCAAATAATCCCAAGTCCTTGGCAAGTAGGAATGGTGCAATACACGTTGTACAGTGTATTTCCAAACCATTCAAGATGTAGTTCTTGCAGAGGAGTCTGCTGCTTCCATTCTTCCACGTTGATAGTTAGACAATCAGTCTCTCCTCCTCCAAACTCGGGATGTCTTCGCGCAAGTATGGCGGCTCAAATCAATGTTGTCAAATAGAACAACATCTTTGTTGGTCAAAGCGCTTGAATCAGACCCATTGAACTTCTCGTGGCTTCTCTCCATGTCCAGCAATGACAGGAATAGGCCTAGTCACACGTTTGGCGTTGGATTTATATGAATGTAGTGTTATCACCCACGGTTTGTGTTATCACCATTCATTTTCTGAATTAACACACAAATTCAGAACGTAAAGATAATAAATATAAAACCAGAATCAAAACTTTTTTATGCTAAACAAAACAGAAACTTTTGCTTTGAAAAATTAAAACCAAGAATAAACTACTTAAGATTGTTGGAAAATTTTTAGTTTCTTTTTGTTAAATAGAAGTTTTGAATCATAAATAGAAGAAGAAGAAGAACAGAATGAGAAAATGGCTTAAATTAAACAATCAACTTAGATGCATAATTTGATTGGGGGCTGGGCCTATTAAATTCGTGTCCGTTTCGTTTCAACCCCACTTGGCACCCATTCGTCCAAATACACTCTATTCGACGAACACTGTGCACAGGGACCTTTCTTGCACAGTTGAAAGGTGCACCTGTTCGCGATTAAAGAAAAATATCTGGAAAAAATTCTTAATTACCGGTCTTTCTTTAAATTCGACACAGTGTGACTGTTCATCAAAATGTGAGTTATTTCCGGGAAGACAAATATAATTTCGTAATTTAGAAATTAAAATAATTGAATAAATTTTTCTCCAAAAATTATATTCATTAAGCCCAAAGCCCCCGCCCAAGCCCAAATCCCAAGCCCGTCCCGCCCGCCGAACCGAACACGAACACGAACCCGCACACGAATCGGGGCGGGGCGGGCGGCGGCTGCGGCGTCAGCCGCACATGGGTCAAATCCAATAAAGCCCATAGGCTAATGATCAGGCCACTTATACATAACTCCTCCCCTTTAAAACTTGTGGCCCAAGAGCGCAATTTAAAGAGTCCATACTTGGGTTTATATTTCTACTACTTTTTTTTTCTTTGTTCCATGTGGGACAAACTTGTCGATCCACATTTTTTCCTTTCATTGAAGCTTCTTTGAGAACAATTGCTCTTCAATTAACTTTGATTTTGACAAAGGATACACTAAATTCATCTACTATTTAGGAGAACCTGATCTATCATTGTCATTTAATTTAGTATACGGAACTTATTAAATTATAGTCCCAAAGTGT
>CM018894.1:15491881-15494381 GCA_009663005.1 Actinidia chinensis | reverse complement strand
TAAATTAATTCGTAATTTGGGCTAAATACCAAGTTATCAAAATCGGGTCATCCCATGTTGTTCTGCTAAACCTACCAGAAAATTATTCTTGTAACGGGGAATTCTAACGGTGACGGAGATGGGATAACGGCGTTGGTGGAAACACACCTGTCGGGCTGCATGGTAAGCATTAAGCCCAGCCCAGACAAAATTTGGGCACGTGTGGGAAGTGGCTCGGCCCAGATTAAGGTTTGGGCCACTCTATTTTACAGTTGGGGTATTTATCGGCCGCTCCTGTTACAGGAGCTCATTATCAATTGGTCTCATTCAACAAGTCCATAAGCAAATAAATTCCGTCACCTCTTTTATTTCCAGAATGCCCTTATTTATATTTGGTGTGCCTCTCTCCGTCATTACGTCAAGTAATAAACCTCGTCAATTATTTCTCTTTCTAGACTAATCGCCTTTTCTCACCCTTATCATCGCGACGCGGCTCACTGCCGGTCACCATTGACGTAACCAGTTGCCACATCAACATACCATTCATTGAATTAGATTGCTAAGTTTATTTTATGATTTTTGGCTAAAATTGTTTAATTTTATTTTTACACAGTTTTTCTGTAGTTCTATAGTACAGTTAAAGTATTTTGAGCTCATTTTGATAATGATAACGATCAATACTGTAAAAAATTATATTGATCAGATACAAATCAATATTCATTTTGTATTATTTTATAACATAATAAATTAGTGTGACACACAATATTATATCAATTTATCATGATATAAAATGATATTGATCGACTATTGATTTGTATCAGCTTAGATAATCAAAATGGGCCAAAAATGGCCCCAACTGCATACATAATAATTATCCAATTTAATAAAACAAAGAAAAAAAAAGGTTTAGTTGGGGAAACTCAAATTTTAAGATAAAAATGAGGGGAATGGGATGTTGGATCATTAACTTCAAAAAGACAGGAGGAGGAGTTGTGGTAGTAATAAGCATCATTACCACCATTTAATTCAAAGCTAAATCATTAAATACACTTTTAAGAAAATTATTACCTTTTCTGTTTCAATTTCTTTACTTATTTTTGTTTAATATCTCAAAATATTTATCTATTTTAAAAAGTCAACAAATAAAATAATTATGCCGTCTCATATTGAAGTACCATTATTCGATTTTTGAATGTCCCAAAGTATATGTTCTAGTTAAAAATTCAACAAATAAAATATGTATCTTTCCCTTTTATCCTTATTTTATATATTATTTACATAATATTTCAACTAAAACAAAAAGTCAAACATAATCATTTTAGAGATAAAATTAGAAAGAAAATATAAATTAAATGTGTTCCCATTAAAATTAATTTTTCCAAAAGAGTACTCCAAATATGGGACCCAGTGAGTAGCACTCTTAGAGATTTTTTCACTTTTTAGATAATTTTAAAAGGTTGAATCTTTTAAAGTGAAGTATATTTGACTCATTAAAAAGTTGAATTCTGCAAAATTAACTAACAAATTGGGACAGAGAGTATAAATTGTTCAGAAAACAATGGAGGAAACAAAAGTGAATTCTATTTTTGGGAAATGCTAATTATTGGGTAGTGATTGATGAGCAAAAAAATATATTGATAAATGTAAAAAAAGCAAAAAATATATTGATAAATATAAAAAATATAAAAAAATAATGCAAATTTATTGAAACATGCAAGGTGGTAGAACTCACTAGATCTAAACTTATGTGCTATCTTGCCACACTTCCTCTCCCAGGTTGTCTACACACCACAACAAGCATCGTTAAGGCTTTCAAATGGGGGATTGGCAAATGGGGGGTTGGTCGAGAAGACCATCTGTGTGAGACCAAGAATACGAAAGATGAAAGAATTAGAGAGCTAGAGTTAATTAGGGTTTAATTACATATTAGAGAACACATGCGAGTCCTCGTATTTATGGGTTAGCTCTTTGAGTCCTCATCGAATTCAACTTGCTCACTTTGTATTCATCTCGTCTAGCGAAATTCCGCAATTCTCCATATCCTAACTGGGAAGCATATCCTAGTTAGAGAAGACTCCTTACTTCATCTGCCCTCTTCCCGCC
This sequence comes from Actinidia chinensis, assembly GCA_009663005.1. Lineage (NCBI taxonomy): Eukaryota > Viridiplantae > Streptophyta > Magnoliopsida > Ericales > Actinidiaceae > Actinidia > Actinidia chinensis. The sequence continues at coordinate 15,492,299 of CM018894.1, read as the reverse complement.
AACGCAACTGCCCTTAAATCCGTTGCTCTAGGGGGCCTCGTATATGGATATCCGTTGGACTCTACTCTCTAGGCCCAATCCTCATGGAATGAGCCTATTTAGTCCAATGGTAAGCCAAAATCCACCAGTACAGCTCAATAACGAGCCCAGAGTCAGCTAGTTCAACCTGAACCTATTTTAGCCCCTTAATAAATATGTAAAAAGTATACAAATATTTTTATAGAGCATGGAAGGATCCAAAATGCTAACTTTGAATATGCGTCTTCCATGACCTAGTAATGAGGATGCAAACCTCTTAATTTTGGGGTGCGAACTCTTCTAATTTGGATATTATTTTTAAATTATTAGTATAATATTAGAATATAATATTTTTTTAAAAAAAAATTGAAGATACAATCCCTTCATACGACCTTCATAC
>CM018894.1:15441881-15444381 GCA_009663005.1 Actinidia chinensis | reverse complement strand
CATCTGTACCTACACTTTATTTTAATTTGAAGAAGAAATTGAGACCCACCCGGACCCCCCACTATACTCTCTGAGTAGAAATTCAAAGAAACGACGGAGAGGATGGATGAAAGTCTTTCTTAATCAACTACATTTTTTGTGGTAAGTCTAATATACATCATTTCTATGATGGAAGAGGATTATCTAGTGCAGTCGAAAAAAACGTGGAGGGCGTGAGTTACTAATTGCACCCCAATTTTTTTTATTATCGTGGTGAATTGTTTTATACGGTGACTAGACATGAAACTTCAAAGTGTAAATGATGTTTCACTATCACAAACAATGAATTGCTTATTGTTGAGCATATTTAAATACTGCAAATTCATTTTAGCATTGATAAGCCAAAAAACTTATCGTCTTACCTCTTTCTATCCAAATGACTTTTCCACAACTGATTGATGGGTCTATGAAGATCACTTGACTCATATGAATACGGATATGCGCTATGTAGTGAATTTGAGGGGTTAAAGATGACTTAGTGAATTAGCTCAAAAGAGGTTGAGACTAAAAAAGTGGAGTATATCTATAATTTATCGACTCTTTCTGAAATAGTATTGATGTACCTGTTGCACGGTGTTAGTTGAGAGAGCTTTCTCGGATTATGAAGATTGTGAAGAATCGTTGTGAATAGTTTGCTTGTTTAATTGAGAAAAAGAGGTTTTAAGGAAATTCGTAATGATGCTTATCATTGTTCGTTTTCAGAAATGAAAAAACCCGTCGTGGGCCAGTGTAATTGTAATAATGTTAATTATCAATATAAGCTTTATGGTTCTTGTACTATTTATATTTAAGAAATTAAATCCCTAACTTAAAATACTGGATCCGCCCCTGACAAGAATAGTTGGTCATCTTTCTTAAGTTCTTATTTGAGCAAAGACTTGAGAATCCTACGTGTTTTGATGATATGAATAGCTTGGTTATAAATATCTTACTTGAGTACTTGAAGCATGAATATTTAAATTGGTGTATGCTTAATCTCGTGCTAACACTCAGTAATTAACTTTAGATTTCAATCTGTTATTCGTATGTTCATTACGTTTCACGAAGTTGAATTTTGCCTAATTGTGTTAATTTAAACACTTTATGAACTAGTTCAACATGAATTGATTTTGTTCTTAGTATTATTTAAATTTATTTGGAATCAATTTTATGTGTATGAGGAAGTTGTTAATCCAAATAACTATATATTATTGTTATAAGCTTGTTTTATTATGGTTTATATGATCTTGGGATTTGATTGTCGTTGCCTACTGTTATGATCCATGATTTTTATCCATTCTCAGCAACACAAGCTACTGCAGACGTGCTCACAGCCGGTTGTACACAACAACATTCAAAAAATGTTGAAATAAAAATTTCAAGATCAAACAAACCAATTAGTAGCAAAATATAATGACAAGTGTGAAAATGTGTAGAGAGAGAGAAATCAAACACGGTGATTTTGAAGTGGTTCGTCTAATTGCCTACTCCATTCCTCAATGATAACCTCCTATTGAATTATCACTGATACTCATTATCTCGGTCGGAGAAGATAACGGTATCTGAATTTTACAACAACAAAGAAATCAGTCCTTAAAATTACAGTCTCCGAAATGCTACACGGTCTCCAATTTATCACTCACAAGTTTGTGATTATAGTCTCCCAACTTGGTTCAAATCTCTCAAAGATGAAATATGAAAAAATGAAAGCTCACTCAGAAATGTTGTGGAGATTTCTATATGTGAAATTCCAACTACTTGTACAAATTGAAGCTCACACACTACCACTCAAAGAATTTTCACACTTTGTAGCTTTGGAGTGACCGAAGTTAAGGAAATGAAGAGCTTGAAGTTGATTCTCAATTGAGGGCTTTTTGCTCTTTTTTTTTTTTTTTTGTTGAAGCTCTGCCTCTTCTATAGGGAAGTTCAGGAACATGGACCCTCAAAGATTGCAAACATAGGGTAGCAAAAACGAACAGTCATCTTCATATTCAACGTTAACAAGCTAAGGCTAGCTTCCTAGTTTGTGAAATGAGATTCAAACTACATGGAAAGCAGGCCAAGGGCTTCCCAAATAGCAAAGAGCTGTTGGAGTTAAATAGTAGAACAAAGTTTGAAAACTTTCATGTTCCAATAGTTTTGCTGCTTCTCACTTGGTAAACCCTATGGCCTATACCCTGATCTCTTGCCAAAATCATATTCAACTGAATGCTTTTTCTTGTGTTTTTCTTTGTCTATGAAGATTGGATTTGAATGTGAAAAGTTAGGGAGGCAGGGTGGAGTGAGACTGAGTTTCTATTTTTATTTGTTCTTCCGTATTATAACCCCCATATTAAGGGGGATGGCTTCCTTTTTTTAAACATCATGGTCCACATCCCACACGACTTCAGTACTAATCCCAGTTCAAGTTTGCTTCACCTGCAATTTTTGTTTCTTAATACTCATCTAGAAGGTACTTAACATTTGTTAATTTAGAGTTCAT
>CM018894.1:15299381-15309381 GCA_009663005.1 Actinidia chinensis | reverse complement strand
AACTTTACTTTAAATAAATAAATAAAATAGCAAAAATAAAAATTTAAAGTCAACTCTGACTGATTTTTTTTTCTTATAACTTAACAATAGTCATCGAAAGCGGTACCAAAAGGGCCTTATTCTCAGTTTATGGCAGTCTAAATTGGTTCTTTAATTTGATTTATTTATTGTTTTATTAGCGCGTTCTTTTGTTTATCCATTCATTGAATTGATATTTTTTTTTTTTTTCGGATCTTGAAAAGGATTGTCAAAATTTACATTCTAATCTAATTTGAAAAAGAAATTCCGAAAGACAGAAAAAATTTAACTCAATAAATAAGCTTATTTTGTTTTTTGTCTTTAATTGATTTTTTTTTTTTGAACTTAGAGGATTAAAAGTACAAGATTTTGATTGATATAAAAATTTTATTAAAAGAAAAAAAAATCAAATCAAAGCTTCTAAATATCTAGCTCTTAAAGTACCCTCCACTGTGCATTAATAGAGTCAGAATAATATTCTTGTACCTCCTCATCCCTTACAGATTTTTTAGTTTTGCAATTCACTATTTTTTTTCTCCAAGTTTGTTATTATATTATTATTATTATTTAATTTATTTTATTTTTTGGTTTGAATGTCATAATCAACCTCTCTTTAATTCACTAATTGAATTCAGCCCAAGCTAATTACAGGTATGATTTAGTTAACCCTGAGTAAACGTTATTTTCTCTGACTTAAGGCCCTGTTTTGAGCTAGTTTTTTTGGCAATTCTTTCTTTTTTTTTTTTGATGTGATTTATAGTATTTATTAGTTAAAATAACTCATTTTTTTAAATATCCCAACTAACAAATTGGTTTAGTTGTCCTACTTACCTTTTTTTATTCTAAAGGTGACAAATTTATTTTTTTAGCTATCCCAAATGCTGTCTTAAATGGCATTACTTGACTCAATGCGTCTGAAATTTTCCCCCTTTTTGTTGCGATAAATTAACTTTGGCATGCCTAAAATGGCACTCAGTTGTCGTTTTTCACCATTTTGAAGTAACTCCGTTTTTTCTTTTCATTTTAGAGTCCTCTCGACGAATAAAGGATGCGATACAACAAAGGTTAACGTAAATCAGAACACTTTTGCCAACGTTAAGTAGTATTGATATTTCCTTCCACTTTGGCCTCTCAAAAAAAAAAAAATCACATTTGCCTTTCAACTTTACAATTGTTTTACAATCAAGCCACCTGTAAAGGGGCAAAATATCAATGATAGCTATGGCCATTCCTATGGTATGGACCTCTACCGAGTTTCGCTATTGACAAGCTTGTGGTTCTCTATACCAGAGCTCGGTGTAGACAAACCACGCCTACATCACTGTTTGAACTAGGCTAACATTACTCCTGAACTCAATCGCTATTTAAGCAAGTTCGGAGGAATAATCACGTCAGAGCTTGACGAGGGGACAACGTCCGGCGGCGATCCCGGTGGATGTCAGGAGACATAAATAACTTGTCATTCACATCGAAACTTCTTTTGGACAGCCTCCATGCCAGGATCGGACATCGGCAGCATTATTCATGCCTACTATCTATGCCCTAGGAACATGGCTGGGTTAGCCGCCACTCACTAACACATTGATCTGCATAACCATCTTATCATTCGTCGCTCTTCCTCTCTTTCCTCACCACACATTCTCGTCTGTCAAGCGGTTTATACAATATAAAGTCGCCTTTAATCTCACTAAAAGGTACCCAAATGACTCCTAGAGCACAGTCACAACACACACACACACACTCTATACATAAGATTTTTCGTGGCATCTAACTTGGCCGTAAAGAGTCCGTTTTGGTCAGAATAGTCCTAAATCGACCGATCTCATTTTCTTGTGTCGCACTAGCCCACCCGCTTGGTGATTGACTACAGCACCGCAAGCCGACGACACCGCATGTGTCTATCTCGATTTTCTTTCTCCTCATTTTCTAAACCTACACCACACAAATGCCCTAATCACCCAATTTCTCCATCTCGTAGTTTGACCCCCCTCGGATTCACTGTCTCCTCTCTCATAGTTTTGTAAATAATATAGTAGGGATTTGTTGTGGTGAAGGGAGAGGGGGATGACAGTTTGGGTGAATTTAGAGTGTCGAGTTAATCAAGGGAGAATGGGGGAGGGTACATGGCGAGGGAGCTGAGGTAGTAATTGCAGTTTGCTGATGTGGGGTGGGTTCGATGTTTTAGGATCTTGGGTTTTTGGGTTTTGGACTTGAGTCTTAGAGTGTGCAATGGGGGGTCGCTGAGAACGCGTGTGCCCTTTAAATGAGATTGATTGCACGGATGTAGGATTGAGACTGTTGCTAACAATTCCTGAGTTAAAGGTGTAATTGAGAAAATTATTATTGAGAGCCAGAGTTGAAATTGAACCATATTTCAAGACGATCATTTGTAAATTAACCCTAACAGTGCATGGCCATAGCGGTATTTTTGCTTATTATTTTATGTTTTATTTTTTTTGGGTTTGATGTCATAATCAACCTCTCTTTTATTACAAATTGAAATAGCCAAGCTAATTACAGGATGATTGGAATTACCGAAAGTCAACACTCTATTTCTCTGACTTAGAGGCGCCCATTGTAAAATTCATCATTTAATTGAACGGAGTTTAAGAGGTTTTTGGCTGTTCAAATGATTCCTTAGTTAAAGGTTCAATTTGATAAAATTATTATCTATGCGCCAAAATAAAATCGGACACATTCTACGGTGGTTTATGTGTCATTAACCCTACCATTTTGTTTTTGTCTGAACTTCAATGTACTGCCCTGGGGTAAGGTACAGTATTGTTCCACCGGTCATTTTTCATCCAAAAGATTAGTATAAGCTTTATATATATATAACATAACAATATATAAATTATAAGTTTTATGACTTAATGTCCTCTAATTTAATGGAAAGTTATTTTGTAGACATTTTCCTATTGATTCTTCAAATAAAAGCTATAAACTCATTAATTTAATGGATGCCATCATTATCGCCATGACCGCACCGTTGCCGTCGCCACAATAGATAAATTTTAATGTCTGCTGTTTTGAACATTAGATACTTTGTTTTGTAAAAAATTACTATGTTTCATTATTGTAGACATACACAACATATAACTTTACTATTTGTTGTCTTTGAACTATGAATACTTAATTTATAAAAAGATTATAATACTTAATTTATAAAAGATTATATTTTTTTCACAGGCCATCGACACCGGTTTGAATAATTTTATTTAACTGTTTTCTACATTTCCCCCGAAAACACAAACGGTAAAAAAAATATGTGATGGAAAAGTCGTTGGTTATGACGTGATAGACCAAAAAATCACCGCCCTGCCCTCTAAGGTGACAGTTGGAGTTAACAGTGAATTTGTGTGGTGGGAATGTAGTGAGAAATTGAGAGGATATAAAAAATAATAGGAATATATTTTTTTGTTTAATTTGGGCAAATAAAGTTTTGACATTAAGATTTCATTTAAATGGACTATTTGTGTTATAAATGGGATAACACGGACTTTCAACAAAAATCCCCTATAAATAAACCCAATTGTTCATTCACATAAATTTTAAATCCAGCCACATAAATTTTAAATCCAGCCTAGTTTGGGATATATGTTGTTTTGCATTATTACTAGTAATTGTCCGTGTATACGGGCACTACGCAAAAACAACAACTAACTTCTAGGCGTAATCGCATAGTTTTACAATCTAAAAAACAAAAAAGATATAAAGGGGTGCGTTATGATAACTTGATAAGATATAGTTTAAAAATTAAAAAAAACACACATGCATATACGAAAAAATACATTATATAAAATAAAAAACACATTAGAAATATAATAATTTTAAAAAGTTTTCTAGCTTTGAGAGAAATAGAAAAAAGAAAGGGACATTTTAATTTTTTTGGGTGGGTCCCAATAAAAAAATAATTTAATACGTAAAAAATATACTCTATTTTAGATATTTTTTGGCCATTGAATCACAACATTATGTGGGCCTCACACATTTGATAAGAAGGAAGTTATATTTTTTTGTGATAAAAAAATCGTCTGAGATGAAACTCAGCATTGTATAACTCAAAGGTTAGTATGTCCTTACAAAAATGATGTCATTTGGTGTCATTAAACCACTAGCATTTTAAAATTTTTAAGTGTACAAACTAATATCGTTTGTATTTTAGTGACGCGACCCACTGAAGATACACTTTAGAGAGTCGGACTCAGTGATACCTAATCACAATTGAAGTTGACTCATCCCGTGAACCTTTCAAGAATGTGCACTTCGATTTCCCCTCATCATGGAGTACTATTATTATTTTATTATTATTATTATTATATTTATTATATCTAGGGTTAATTTCATTCACCTACAACCCCTAAGGTTGGGTGTATCACACTTAGACTCGGCCACCTTTCAAAATAGGCAGGTAGACCCCTTGCCGTTGAACATCAAACATGTCAGGCGTAGTTGACCACTTTGACCGAAGCAAATAGTATAAATACCCTTGAAAATTCTCTCTCTCTCTCTCTAAGTTTTTTATTTTTATTTTTTTATTTTTTTATTTTTTTTAAGTTTTGTTTCTTTTTTTAATTAGTTTTTTTTAATTTTTTTGATGCAAATAATCTTTTTATAAAATTTCTTATTTTTATACCTAATTGTCGAGCAAAATTAGGTAATTACTAAAAAAAATTGATGTTGTTTAGGGTCAATTTTTTTTTGTTCTTTTCAATTAGGGTGAAATGGGTTAAGGACGTGATTAGGGTGTGAAAAAAAAAATGGTATAAGCCTGGCCCTGGCTCAAAGATTTTTTTTTGGCAAAACAAATCACTTTTTTTGGCTTGTTAATTATCGTAATTTTTTTAGAATACCCCTTATATTTTAACACTCAATTTAGTTGGGTTCATTTAGCCTACATGTTTAAGTTAAAGCAGAAAAATATTACTTTATATCCCAATAATTAATAAAATTAGTATTTTATCTAACCTATTGATTAGAAATTAATAATTTTTTAGTTGAGTCCAACAAAGTCTTAAAATGTGAACAAAATAAAATTTATTATTATTATTAATACTTATCTCGTTAACTTTTAAAATTATTTTAAAAAAAATTAGAGTTTTATTTTTTAAAAATGCCAAAATGATCCTTTATTTAGTGTATGTGCCTATAGTTAGTATAACACTGCTTGAACTGTCAACATTATTAATTACCTACATACAAGTAAAATGCTATTTATTTTTTGTTTTTTGTATTTTAAGTTTTATTTTTTCACAAATCAACACAATATTGTTTTTTTAATATTTATTTAACGGAACGCCAAAGTGTCACATTGGCATTCTTATGCCTTACAAAAATAAATTTTTTTTATAAAAAGCTTCCAAACACGTGAATCTAAAAAAATAAAAAAAAAACAAAACTGAAAAAAAAAATCGAGAGAGAGAGAGAGCATTTTTTAAGGGTATTTATGATTTTTTTTCGATAAAAGTGGTCAACTGATGGAAAATGCTGACGTTACTAACGGCAGGGGGTCTACCTGCCAATATACTAAAGCCCAAGGGGCTCTACTTGCCTATTTTGAAAGGTTCTGGGTCTAAGTGCCGATACACCCTTATATTTACCTAATTATCATTTTTTTTCTAAACAGACATATAGTGTCAGACTCAGTGTCAGTCTGACAATTCTTTTGATTTACACTTTTTGACAGATTAATTAATTAAAAGGACTTTGTTTAGTTTATAATCAACGTTTTTTTACTGTGATGTTTTATAATGATTAGAAGAATAGAAACAGTAAAAAATATAGAAAAATTATAATTTTATATTAATTATCTCTTAAAAACACATTACAAAATTATAAAATTTATAATTTTTTTTATAATTACCTTTTTGTTCATGAATAAAATCAAGAATTTTAATTCTATACTGTTTTTACTGATTCCTATCAAAACAAATAAGAATAGAGTATTTTGACCATTTACTAATCAACAAAACCAAAAATTTTTAAAAAATTAAAACAAAAAATAATAATTTCTCTAAAAAAAATTATAGAAACATTAAGTAAAAAATCACAAAATTTGATTATGACAATAAATTAAAACGCTATATTAATTCAGTAGTATTTAATTATTCGTTTCTTCTCCACCTTTAAAATAACCTATTATTTTTGTCTGAAAATACACTAAATCATGTCGTTAAAAGTTTTTATTTGCATTTGATCTCTTTAAAATAAGTGCAAACTCCAAATCTCTAATTTGTCTATAATTAGTTCGGTGAGTTTTAAAAAGATAGCGCTATACAAGCTTTTTTGTGCCTTTTGGCCAAGAAGTTAGTCATCTGTTATTTTAGATAACGGAGATTAAAAAATAATTAAAATCATTTCAAAATTAAAATTACATAATCTACAATTAAAACTGTACAATTTAATTTGTTGTTGTGATTCAATTTTTTTTATTTTTTTATTTTAGTTTTTCCAAAAAAATACTTGGTTGAAGGGCGGCCCATTGCCGGCCGTGACTAGGTTTCTACAGCTAGTCCTACCTTCCTGCCAAAGTTCAACTTAGGTGGGCCCCATCTACTTTGTACCGCTTGGACTGTGATTGTGATATCCATCACACAATCTCACTTTCTCTCTCTAAAGCGTGTCTGTGTCCCACCACTGCCATATGTCGTATGATAAGTACCACTCAACTTTATCTCACATCTGGACTCTTCGCTTCTATTTTTTCCAAGCGACCGTCCTTGCGCTATTTTGTTTTGGCTTAATTTTCATCTTCTTTTAATTACTTTACCCTTACGGCCCCGTTTGAATGGCGGATTTGGGAGAGGGATAAGTTATAGATGGAGGATAATTTTTTTTTTTTGAGGGGGTAACTTTTTGGAGGGGATACCTTTTAACTTTGTTTGATACTTTTTAGAATGGGTGGTAAGGGTGATGATAAAGAAGAAAATATATAGAGAGAAATAAAATAAAACTCGTTCGCTCTTCCCCCTCTCTCTTTTTCTTTCTCTGCTCCCTCTCCATCACCCTCTCTTTTTTGTTCTCTTTCGCTCTTTTTTTTTCCTTCTCCCCCACCCCCTCTCCCCCCGGCTACACTTTTCTGTTCGGGTCTCGCCCCCCCCCCCCTTCATCCGCCTCTCTCCCCCCTCCGGGGGCATAAATTATCCGGGGGTATAAATTATCCGCCGCCATATCGTCCATCCAAACCCACGGTCATAATTATCCAGGGGAAAAAATTATCCCCCTCCCTTATCCTTCCATCCAAACGCCCCTTAGGGTCGTCTTACTCCGGTTACTATCAAAGTGGGATAAATTTTAGAAGAAATACTTTTCAAGAGGGGTAATTTTTCTTTTCTTTAATATTTTTAAAATAACTGATAAGAAGATATCTTAGAGCAAATAAATATACAATATCTACATCTTCGATCACTATACCTCTACTGTCTCTCTATCTCTCTGTATTAATACTTTTATATTCAGATCATTCTCTATGTCTATACTCTATTTTTTCCTATCTACCTCTTTTTATTTTATTTTTTTCTCTATATTTTCTTCCTTATTTTTCACCCTTATCTTCCGATAACTTTTAATTAGATTGAGGGTCACCCATAATTTATCCCGCCTGTATCCTTCGCTGGAGAATTTTTTCTGACGGGTTTTTTCACCATCCAAGCCTATAGAAAAAATTTATCCGGGAAAAAAATTTATCCGCCCCTTATCCTCCAACCAAACATGCCCTGAGTTAAAAAGTAAATTATATTTATCCTTTTAATTATTTAATTATATTATTTATAATTCTGTTTTTATTAATTTATTTAAAATATTAATAAAAATTAATTATATATTATTCACATGTTTCAATTAAATACCTTTATATTTAAAATATTATTATTTTTTATCAGAAACAAGTCAATACTCCATAGACATACTAATGCAGTTATTGTGAGAACAAACCTAATCATTATTAATCAGCATTTATATAAAATGTTAACTTATTTTTTTAAAAATGAGAATATTTTTGGACTAAAACATATATTGAAGCACATGAATAATATGTGATCGATTTTTATCATTATTTTCTCACGATTACTATAGAAGGATGTAGGACTAATTAATAGTTAAAATGGATTAATATAATTTACTTTTTAAATAAATGAGTAAAAGTGACAGAATATAATAATTTGAGAAGTATATGATAAATTAAGGCTTTTGCTTTTTAGATAAAACTAAGTAGCATCAGCAATAATCGGGGGTAATTTACTCCGTATAGTCCTCCGCTAATTGTGTAACTAGTACAGAAAGTGATGTGGGGTTAGCTAATAGATCCGTACACTTACTCTCCTCTAAAAAACATCTCGTTAATCTACATAATCTGTAATTGCTCCACCAAAACACTGCAATCATAATTAGATTGTTAAATGAATGATAGATGTCTTGCTTGGCCCATGATTTACTTGACTCCTTCCTTGCGTCAACTTCAACTTGGAGCGTGTGTCGCTATATATATTATAAGTTGCTTGTGCCCACGAGTAATATGTAAAAAAAATATTTTTTTAAATCAAATTTGATGATTATTTGTCGGCAGAAAATATATAAAAAATAATCACAAAATAAGGTACTCTCAGTTACTTTATCAAAAACTAATTAATCTAATTTAAAACTAATATAAGATATCTGTTTTTTCAACCCTTCCAATCCCGCCCCCTTGATGTGACTTTTTTTTTTGACATTCACTTTCCTCAATTTTTTTTAAACTACAATTTTTGCCATTCACCCTTTTATTTTTTTATTAATCTTTCTTTTATTTTTTTATTTTTTTAACTTTCTTCTGAATTTTATATAAAAAAAATTATGATAAAATTTTATACTCCTTTATTTTTTTTTCCTTTTAATACCCCTCGATTCTTATTTTTTCCTTTTTTCCCTTTACTTTTCGAATTTTTATATAAAAAAAATTATGATAAAATTAATAATTTTTTTCTCCCACCTATATTTTTTATAAAGCAAACAATTATGGATCAAAATTTTATATTTTTTAAAAGTTTAATGGGTTGAGAGTTATAGTTATTTTGTTATTTTAGATTAATCTTTGAAAATGAATAATTGTATTTTTTAGTAGCTTAATTTTTTTTATAAAAATACATAGAGCATACTAATTTTAACGATCAATACCGTAAGTAAATTCAATACTATATAAGAATATAAATTCTAATCAATATCTTCTCCAAAAGAATATATTTTTTTAATAATTGTTTTATATAAATTCGTAGTTAAAGTAAAAAAAAATAATCATGGATCTTAAAAAAATACTCAATAACAATAATTTATCACTATCACCACCGAAATTTTAAAAAATATTAAAATCTTGATTCATATGTTTTTCTTTTATAAAAAACTTAAGGTGGGAGTAAAAAAAGTTATAAATTTTATCAAGTTTTTTTTATATTAAAAATCATCGGAAGTTCCCGTCCCCCTAACACTCACCCAGCCTCCACGGTATTAACAGGCCACCGCACTAAAGAGGTTATAAACTTTTATTAAAAAAAATTTCTATCCACAATTTCACATACCATCACCCTCAACGGGTATTATCCCCGCCGCTTCTCACCCCGTTTCACTGTGCCCTTCTGATTCGGCCCTCGCGTCCTCTTATGCTTGTCTCGAGCCCCTGTCCCTCTTCGTGCAAGGCCTGCGTGCCATGCTATTTTTTGGCGACACCCCCAGTCAATTTGAGATGTAATCTGAGTTCGTTGTATTAACTCAAATTTATTTCAGTCATAGATGTCGACGATAATATTTTGGAATTGCGCGCAGGCGGAGGTGGGCGCTGTATTGTGATTTATCTATATCGATAATCTCAAGAAAAATTTCACCTCAAATAGGAGTGGAAAGATTAATACCCTATTGGTGTTGATTTTTGCACTTTACTTTTAAAAATTGAGAGTGCAGAAATTAATTTTAAAACTGTAAAAATAATTTTCTATATCATATAAGATATATAATG
>CM018894.1:15284381-15291881 GCA_009663005.1 Actinidia chinensis | reverse complement strand
CAACATTTTCCTTGTAATAAGTATCATTGTCAACACCAAACTTTTGACTCATACAATTACTTAAAAAAGTGATGGGAAGAAACGCCCAGTTGTGGTGAATTTCATCATCTCCAAAGAAAAAAACTCTTGTAATCTACTAATTTCTTCACCTGGAACAACATTTCAACAAGACAACTTGTTACCACGAATTTCTATTTTCACATCTAGAAACCATAGAGTAACAAACCCTGAAACTACATACACAGAAACCATAATTTGCTAGGTTCATGTAACAATTTGGCCATTCGACATGTTTTTTTTTTTTTTTTCATCTAAAATGCAAAATGTTGTAACACGAACAGCTATACTTCAGACGATGTATATGAATTCGATCGCACCATAGTTTCTTGGGTTCAAAATTAAGGGGAAAAACGGAGAAATCTAGGGATTGATCATATTGAGAGAGAGAGAGAGAGAGTACATTTTTGACGAAGAGGAAATTGGCGACCACCACAGTCGCCACGATTCCTCCAAATATGGCAGGTGGCCCGTTCAACTCATTTCCGTAAAATCATCATCATCATCATCTTCTTCTTCTTCTTCTTCTTCCTCCTCCAACTCTCTTTCAATTGCTTCGCAATCCTGGTTTTGGAACACCCCCAAATCGAAATCGTCCCGGAATAGCCCATTTCTAGGAACAAGCACAGGTTTATGGCTATTTTGGGGCCCACATGACTCTAAACAAAAGGTGATCATTTAAAATACACGAAGATCAATGTCTACTTAAAACCTTTTTTCTTTATCACTCCTCCCAATACATGATACCAACACCTGTGTAAGTCCTTTGTTTTTTTCTTTCATTTTCTTGCGATCTTCATTTTTAGAAGTCTCCACGGGAAGGAGAGACTCGAAAGCTGTAAGAATACAGAAAATCTGTGTAACGCAACATACGATTGTGGTTGAATTTGTGACTCAACTTGAGGTACGTTTATTTTGGTTTTTGATAGATATATATTAATGCTCGTGTCTCGTATGATTTTTCCCATTTTATTTTACTTTTTTTCGATGAACAGGTAGGTCTATTTGTTGTTTACGACGCCTGTTTATTACTTATCATACGAACCTGTTTTCACGAAATTCCTCAAGCGGTACGAAGGTATACGATTCTTGCTGTGGTCACTTGAATGATCTCTTTTTAGGCTACATTAACAACTTTGTTGGTGCAATCTGAAAGGGAAATTCTTGGATTGCCTGTTTACACTAGTAATTAGGGTCGCAAACTAGTATGGTTGGTCAGGTAGGAAAAATTAGATCATGACCCCTAGCCATCTTCAAATGAGATAAAGGCCGAGACCTTATGACCCTTTTAAATAATTGGACTAACTGCAGGGATTACTAATACACCCTCATCCCAAGACTTATATCCTATGTTTTGTGGGATTCCGTTCGTCAAATGCTAGATTATGGGTTCTATGAGATTTGTATTCCAATTCCCATGTATAGTCTCACTGATCAAACCGGGGGAAGTATCCTGTTTGGCTGGGATTCTGGCTATGAGTTAGACTTTTAAATTCAATCAGGTCCTTGTTATATCTTTATCTTTTTCATGATTAAAATCTTCCATTCTAAGCATGAGCCAATAGCATTCCAATTAGAGCAACTTTTATATCAAATGAATTGAACATTGATTTCTTATATTACATTGCCATCTTGTTTAAGTATAAAAGAGAACACAAAAGAATCTCGAACAAACCTTCAATATTGGAGATGCCAAATTCATTTGAACGCTTAATAGCAACTTCATTCGACGAGCCAAATCCATGCATCGAGGGACATCTTTCATTTGACACATCCCTTTCATGGTATTAAGCATTTAAGTTTACGTCAGCATATTTGTGAACATCCTAATTCCCTACCCTCGTCAACAAGCCCTACAAAACACTAAATAAAAAGAAAAAGAGAGAATAATTTTCACTTGGAAGGAAACATTTCAATGCGATTTTAAAAGTTTCTCATCGTAGCGAACAATTTTCTTCTCCTATAACTGCAATTTTTTTATTCTTTTCTGAACATGTCTTTTACAATACCTCCTGCTGACAAGTGATGCCTTTTGGAGGTCCAGCCCAAATGGAAGCCCATCACAAGACAAGCCCAAGGCCCAGGCCCAACCCAAGCCTTGTAAATGCCTTGCCAATTCCTTCATCCTCTCTTACCAGAAGCAGAGCCTCAATTTGAC
Source organism: Actinidia chinensis (assembly GCA_009663005.1). Taxonomy (NCBI): domain Eukaryota; kingdom Viridiplantae; phylum Streptophyta; class Magnoliopsida; order Ericales; family Actinidiaceae; genus Actinidia; species Actinidia chinensis. The sequence goes on along the minus strand of CM018894.1, from coordinate 15,289,666 downwards.
AATCTGTCAGAGACAAAGTCTCTGATAAGGCGGATGAAGGAAAGAATGGCAGAGAGAGAAGGATGCGTCTGGTGATTTTCAACAATGAGGCCGATCTCCCTATAAAGAGCAGATCAGAGGGGAAGGGAGTGGGAGAGACGTACAAAGAGATTGAGGAAGAGGGCAGTATAGATTGAGTGAGTGCTGTAGTGAAGAGAGCAAGACTGTGAGATAAGAGAAGAGTGAGTTGATGTGATCTCCTCTTTGTATTTATTGTAATTCATTTCTGCTAGTGAATAACAGATTCCTCTCCGTGGACGTAGGCATTGTTGGCCGAACCACGTAAATCTTGTCTTGGTGTGTGTGGTTTGATGTTGGTGGAGTGACTGGTAACTCGTTTTTGGGCACACAATGCCACCCGTAGTCAGTACGCCAAAGTGAAAATTCCTCAGTTGATAATAATTCTTCAGCTTTGATAATAATTTCTTTCTGAACATTGTCTTTTACAATACCTGCTGCTGACAAGGGATGCCAATGTAGTCAAGACGCCAAGAAAGAGAACATTCTCCGTTCAAAATAGATACAAAGCATATTGCTGACCCAGAGGGGTCATGTTCATTTTTTCTTATTGCTAACCCATTCTCTTGAAATTACAAATTTGCATTCCTGGTCGGCATAACGTGCCATGTCTTACTTCTTGCTAAGAATTACCTGTCATCTTTTTGCTATGTTTGGGTTATTGTGGAGGGAAAGAAAAGATTGGATAAGAAATAGATCAAAAGAAACTAAATTTCTATACTTTTTCAGTGAGGTTAGCAAACTGAGAAGAAAATGAACATGTACGATCATAAAGGGTAAATTTCACTTTGAGCCTCCTGTGGTTTAGGTCATGTTTAATTATAAACACATAACCACCTATGCTTTATGGACTAAACAAAGAAGAGTTGAAGTGGTTGCATAACATTTTAGGTTAGATGTTTGCATTTTTTTATCAAATACATTGTAATCAAACCAAATGAACTCTGTTTTAAGTGGGTGGGATCCTAAGGAGCCCATTTCAGCATTTGATTCTCGTGCCACGCTGCAACAATCCCTTTCTCTCCCGCTTGATTGCTATGTATGGTATACGTAGCATTTGTAGATGTTCTAGAAGAACAATGGAAAAAATGGCGGGTGGACCCAAGTCAAAGAAGAAGATTTTTACATCATACCACCATTGTTGGAACTTGGAAGTATTGGGTTTGGCACGTTGATGCGATAGCTGAATAAATCAATTTACTTAGTAACTAAATTGATTTCACAAGGACAGCATATGTCTTCATTTAGGAAGAATTAGTCTTTAGTCTTACATTTATTTATCATGTCCTATAAGAAAAAGATTCGGAGTTGTTGGACTGTAGGTCTGTAAAGGGAATTTAACCAAAGACTGCAATTTTGGGGACAATGTTGAGTTAATTACTTTTCTCTGCTCATTGACTGACTAATCGCTAACTTGCCTTATTAGATCTAATCTAGTTTGTAGAGTCATATTCCTTTCTTCTCCTACTTGATTAGACTGCATAATTGAGTCACGCCGTTTAAACCGACTAAGTTGTCCTTGTTTTAGTTTAATTATATCTTTTTAATCGTATTTCGTACTTATAGTCCGTGTCTGGAGTTCAGTGCAGGTTACTATTGAGAAAAAGTCAAATTGGGCAAAAATACACTAAGTGTTCGAATCTCTAGTATAAGAGGAAGATATCGTTTGAAACTCTATGAAGAAGATCTAAAAAATATAATACGAGCGTTCGAACGCTTGAAATCAAAGGGGATGTGAGTTCGAACGCCAAGAGAACAGTCAGGTTCGAACCCCCCTCTTGCCTACAGTTTCTAGAGCATGCGAGTGCTGAGATTGGTGATTTTTTGTCTGCCGTTCGAACGCCAAGCCGGAAGAAAAGGGAGTTCAAATGCCAGCTGAGCAGGAAAAGATTGAAAAATGTAATTGAGTGTTTGAACGCTGGGCCAAGGTAAAATTGGGCGTTCGAACGCCAAGAGTAAACTGACAGGAATCCTAATCCAACTGGACTTGGGTATTTTGGCCATAAAACCTTTTACTCGATGTTCCAATTGAGCTGATTTTTGACGCGTTAGAAAGAAGATTTAATGGCTACACAATTTCGTCCTCTATAGGCATTGGCTGATTCGATCTATAAAGTGCCCAAAATAGAGATACAACGTACAGACACAAGAAATTGTCAGTTTTCTATCCTACTAAGATTTCTATTTGTGTTGCCTATAATATTTCCTTATGTCTTATGAACGAAATATGCTTTAATTATGGATTTCTTTTATTAGCCTTTTAGTTTAGGTTTTATATTGTTCTTAGGTTTATTTTTATATTTTTTTAAAGTTTTTAATTAATTTTCAAATCAGTTCAAATTTTTATATCGTAAGTCATGTTTTTCGATTTTTATTTACATGCTTTTTCTTAGAGCCATACTGTGGCTAGTTTTCCTAACTTAGAATGAAGTGTGAAGTTGATTAGGGATCAAGATGAACAATGGAGGTTATTTTTAATATCACCGATTTGTTTTTGATTTCTTCTTCTTAGTTTTTAGATACGTTCTCTCTTTCAATCATCTTTTTCGCACCAGAGAAAACGGCATGTGATTCGGAATCCAAGCTTCATCAAGCCCTCAAGTCAATTTCTTAGAGATTGTAATTCGCTCATTCAAAAGTAAGAAAATTTAATTTGTTACCCTGATTTTTCGTCTTATTATTTAAAAAAATTTGTGTATCACTCGATATCAATTAAAAATGGTCGGATCCATATCTTCATACCTTATTCAGTGTTGAGTGTCTGATACAATAGAATCCTTAACATAAATTAGTAATAATGGCATCTTCGTTTTTTTAGCAGCTGTGAAAAGGTTGATGAGTGTTATAGAATTGTACCCCCTCGCCTATAGCATCTCATACTTAAAGTGACTTTTGAAGTGTATCATTCGCTAGATGAAATTGAAGCATCTTCACCAGAGAGAATATTTTATTCCTTTGCTATAATCCGGTATTCTTACGATTACAGAAATGTCATGGGAAGATATTGATTATTTTGCTTCTAATGTTTCTGTCTGCTTCCATCAATTTTGAGGAGTAAAAATGAATTGGTGGTTAAGGTGTTTGGAAAGTATGACAAAACCAATCGTTACATTGTTAGAAACTTTTTGTTACAAGGAGTCTACAAACAACAAGTTACACATGTTACAGGAGTCTCATCGAACCTGAAAATCCCCTTCTCTCCTCTTCTGTCATACAAGAACATATGGAGAAGTTATTGGAATATGGATTGTAGGGTTCAAAATTTTTTTTATAAGTATGAGATATGCGTTGAGGTCATCATGTCACCTATATATATATATTAGATATATGTTATGGTTTTTAATGTAAAGTGGACCATTTAAATTTTAAGTGGGCCATGTGATTTAAGTGGATTGGAATTGGGTTTGAAAGAAGAGTGTGAGAAAATGGGCCAAATGGAGTGGACCCAATATTGTTGTAGTTGGATTTTGTTGCTTTGGCCAAAACAAAGCCCAAGCGGCCCAAGGAAGGGCATTTGTGTTATTTCATATTTTTGACCTATAAACAATTAATGTTGGATTCATTTATTTTTAGGTCTTCTTCTTCCCTTATCCTGCTCTATTCAGGTTTTGAGCCAAAAATTATTTGCATTTGAGAGCTTAGATCTAGTGAGTTGGAGTGCATCCTTGATAGTGGTCATTTGGAGATATCATCTACGCAACGAGGGGCTACGTATTGAGCAAAAAAAGTTGAAATCGGGCTCGTGGAGTTGAGGTTATCTTACATCTTCACCATTTTTGGAGCTTGCATTACTTGGATTTGAGGTAAAGGGGGTTTTTCTTGTGGGGTTTTACTTTGGGATGTTTGCTAAGGGCTATATAACTCTATTGAGATAATATTTTGGGTATAGAAACCCCTAAATGAAAAACGTGATTTAGATGGAAAAATTGAGAAATCGTAAAATTTGGTGTTTGGGTTTGTTGTTGTCGACCCCTAGAATGTTGGTGCGACACCTTTGAGGAGGGAGAATTAGAGAAATTTAGACACTGATGGTTGGTGTCGACACCTAGGAGGTTGGTGTCAACCACCTTGAAAGCAAATATTAGAAATGCTACTGACATTTGGTGCGATCACTGGTGTCGACACCTTGAGTAGGAATTTAAAAATTTTGGATTGCCATTGGTGTCGACACCAAATTTTCATGTGTCGACACCTTAAATTTTTTTTTTAAAATATTTTTAAAGATTTGTTTTTAAAATAGTTTTACTTTGAGTATGAAGATATTTTGTATATATTATGTTGCATTAATTCTGTAAGTAAACATTGTATATGTGAATTTGAAATTTATTTTGGGAGAATTGGTTGGCTCAGTTTTGACATTAAATGATTTTCAATTGATAAGTTTATATTAATAGAATTGGTAATTGCATATTTATGTTGATGGCATTGTGTCTTGGGCAAAACAATCTTTTTGAGAAAACGGTTTGCGAATGGTTTACATGGGAAAATGATTTAAGGAAAGATTTTGAGAATAATTTATGTAAAATAATTTTGAGAATGATGTATGGAAATGGTTTTGAGAAAGATTAACGTGGAAAGGGTTTTGAGAATGACACGCTCGGATATAGCGAGAAAACCGCACGGGAGGCAGATAGCGATCGTGTGACATGGGGTATCGTCAAACCTTCGGTGAATGTACGAGAAGTAGGCCGGATATGGGGTAAGTAATCCTTCGGTAACAGTCCGAGAAGAAAGTCCTAGATGACATTATGGGGTTGTTAAAACCTTCGGTGAAAGTCCGGAAAAGAAAGTCCTAGATGACAAATGCGCAATATAGGGATGTCGACCCTTTCGGTGAAAGTCCGAGGAATGTGATTGTGTATAGGATGTCGACCCTTTCGGTGAAAGTTCGAGGAATGCGATTGTGTATAGGGATGTCGACCATTTCGGTGAAAGGTTCCGGAAAGCGATTGTATAGACGGGAATGTCATAGCCCAACGGTAAAAAGCCGGGAAGTTGACTAGACGTTGTTCTGAATGCTTTAAAACGTGATGAGTTGATAGGTGTAGCCTAAGTGGTCATTATAAAGTTATTGGATATTTACCTTTTTGGAAAAAAACATAAATTTGAGAATTTGATAAATTATAAAGAATGGGATTTTGCTTTCGAGAAAAGCCGGGAGGGTTAGTTTGAAATCGTTGATTTGATAAATCACAAATTGAATTGTATATTGTTTAAAATGATGAATG
>CM018894.1:15276833-15284281 GCA_009663005.1 Actinidia chinensis | reverse complement strand
GCGGTGTCCAAAAAATTCGAAAATCGGTGAATTGGAACGAACGAATCGAATCGTGCATTTGAATTGGTTCTATGGTTTAATGGTTAGATTCTGGTTTTTAAAAATTAAGAACGTAAATTTGGTTCGGTTACGGTTTTTATTTTCAAACCGTGGTTCGAACCGAACCAGAACCGAATATATATATATGGGTGTATATATATGTATATGTAATATATGATATATATACGCGAACACATATTTATTTGAAACCTAACACCAAGAGCCGTAATTCCACCTTACGCGTGATTATTTGGTTTTCTCCCAACAAAAATATTTTTACTTCCCAGGATATTAGGATTACTCGATTCCCCGTCCCATCAAAAACCCTTCCACCTTTTCTCTATTCAAGATTTATCAATTAATTTTCTTTTATTATCATTAGAATTCTTTTTCAGTTCTTCGTTTATTCTTTTTTTGTTGTTACCTTATAAATTCTAAACTTTTATGAGTGTTAATGTTATATTAGAGTTGGTTGATATAATTCATTTAATGAGTCAATTATGAACATTTGTACTAATTTTGGTTCATGACCTTAAAATATTAATGAAGTTATGGAGTTATTAAACGAATAACTTTTGTAATTTTATATTTTATAAATATTGAATGTTAATTGGATGAACGGAACCGAACCGGAACCGAACCGATAAAACGGATGATTGTGGTTTGGCTTGGTTCCATACTATAATGGTTAGATCCGGTTTTATTTTGTTAGAACGTAAAACATGGATTGGTTCATGATTCTATGGAACGGATCAATCCGGAACAGGTAAATCCCTAATTCTATATGCTTATGAGATCTAAACGTCATATCTAATTGATAGTGTTTAAGAATACGAGAATGGTCCAATGGGACAACTACAGGCTAAGCACCCAATTTTTTTAAAAAAATCATAATTTTAAAATATTCACAAATTTCTTAGTGTTCGACAATTCAAATTTTAAATTAATATTTTATGTCATGATTAAGGTTATAAATTTATATTTGACGTATATTTACATCCTCAAAGTCAAAACATGCGTTCGTCTTTGGACTATGATCCATACCTATCCGGTAATTTACATCCTCTATATATTCTAGATATGTCAGGCCCCACGGAACTATGCTAAAAAAGTCATTTCTTAGGAAAACAGATTAAGATATAAACGTTACATAAAAGATATATTATATGCATATACGAAGAAATACATTACTCAAAATAGAGAAAAAAATTAAAAAGTATAAATGTGTTAAGTGGGAGAAAATGATGGAAATAAATGGGTATTTTAATTTTCTTAGTGTGAGTCCACTAAAAAATGATTCAATGCGTAAAAATATGACCAGCTTTAGAGATTTTTGGTCGGTTCCAACTGTCGATAGTTGGGAGATACATTTAGAAGATTTAAAAAAAGTTGTGTCTATATACCCAGTAACTAATGTGTGTGTGTGTGGTGTGTATAAAAGTGGTATAAGAACTACCAGTAGCTCTTAAGATAGAGAACTATTTGAATCTAACAGCTGACTGAGGAAAAAATAATTAAAGTTTGAGGATAATTTTAAATAAAACAATTCTGAAGAATATTTTTTAAAAAATTATTTTGAAAACAAATATTCTTTTTTTCATATATCATCTTCCAAAACACAACATAGTTGTCAATGTGTTAAACTTGTTAAGGATGGCTTTTGTGTTCAAGAATTAAAATATAGGATTCTTTTGTATTCGCAGGAGTGAACATTTAGGGCTATTTATTTTCAGAAACCTTCTTCAAGGTTATATAATGGGCTTTCTAGCTGAAATTACAAAATTATGGAGACAGACGGCATTGGTGAGAGATACAAAGCTATGGAGAGAGACATTCTCAACATCACTTATTCGTTGCCGATGAAAAACATGGACAAGTGTGAGAGTGACTCGACCCCCCACTAGCTAGGTCCTTCTTTTGCTATCACGTGATCCATCTCCTCACTCCGTGCATTTGTTTTCGTTCAGGTTAAGATACATGTACAACAAAAACGAAAAAAGAAAACTTCAAGAAGAAAAAACAACTATACTCGCATAAAGGGAGGAAGTTGGCCATGTAACAGCTATTGACTCCGTTTTAGCCAGTTTTCGATTGTTTTTTTAAGTTTATAAAGAAAAAAAATCGATCAATATTGTCTTTTGCTTTTTACGTTTTGTTTTTTTTATTTATTTTTAACAAAGTAAAGCCAGAAAAGTAAGAAAGCAAAAAAAATTCGTGACTTTTTGGAACAAATTTTAAAAAAACTTAATTTTTAAGTATTACCAAATAGAGCCTATACTCGAACACAGATGTTAACGTGTAAAGAAGCACCTTGTCACCCAGCCAATTCCTTCATTTTCCAGATCAAAAACTTCAAGAAGGAAAAGAAAAAAAAAAGATAAATTCAAAAATTGAAGTTAAAAGTTTATTTATGCAAATATTTTATACAGAATTTAAATATGCGATAAGCATTTTCAAAATTTGAAGACTCATAAGTCATTTGCTCCGGGGTCTAACTGTGCCACATAAACACAACTTATACTATACAAGTAAAGTAACTGAGTGATGAGTTAAGTTTCTACATAGTAATCTTTGGAAATTAATTAAGTTAGAATATTATCTATATATTACTGATAGCGATTTTTAGTGAGAAAGCCTATGGAGTCCATTTATTTTATTTTAAGCTAATATAAAATAAATTTTAAAAAGTCTCTTATATGGAAAGTAAAGTAATGATCTTAGTATGTTGTTTGATTTCATATTAAAACCAAAGTAAAGAAACTGATCTATAAAAAATCCCTAATTGTCATAGATATTAATAATATTGTGAGGCACAAATGTAATTAATTAAATAATATATATATATATTATATATATATATGTATGTATATTACCCACTTCTTGGTACTTGGAAAACATCTTTTATTTATTTTTTAAAATATAAATGATTACTATTTTTGAGTTAAAACTATCACAAAGTGGAACATATGGCAACATAAGGTTCTAATGAGATTAGATTCAGTCCAAATTAGATATGCCTTGTCTACATCTTTTTTTGTACCTATCAAAGCCAAGAATGATATATATTACCCACTTCTGGTACTTGGACCACGATCTTTTATTTATTTTTTAAAATATAATATGTTACTATTTTTTGGTTACAACTTATTCCAACAAAAGTGGAACATATGGCAACCTAAGGTTCTAATAAGATTAGATCAGTCCAAATTAGATATGCCTGTCTACATTTTTTTTTGTACTTATCAAAGCAAGAATGATACATAACTAATAATATATATATATAATGTAGCTTTGGATGGTGAGAAGACACTGGTGGTTGATCTCAATGTGATGGTGATCATTAAACAAAGATTATTTTGGTTCTGGTTGTGGGTTTATCAAACATAAAAGCCACAATTGAAAGATACCAAGTTCAAATGTATTGGTTAGTAATTTGTTTTGGAACCATAACGTTGCGTTAAGGCGGTGTTGGGAGTCGTGGAAATTAAGAAGAAAAAAAAGGAAGAGAATGTAAAAAACGAATTGAGAGGAAGAATCTAGAGAAATCTTGTTAGATTGGAAGGGATTCAATCAATTACTTCATTTCATTTGTATTTTCTTTTCCTTGATTACACACCCATATGATCCAAATCTAACAAGTGCCAATATTCTTAGTATTCCGATTGTATCAGTTAACTTCTTACATTTCAGATAAGTTGTAATCTGACTCGTCATCTATTTTACTTCTAAATAAAGTGACAAAAAGAGGCCAAGTGATTAGTTCATTGACATGCCAAAAAATAGAAGGACTATATTAAATGATCTAAAGTGTGACGAATGAAGTAGGGAGTGCAAAGTGTATGTATAGAAATTAGGCATTGATGCTAGTGCAATAGGGTATGAAGATGATGCTATGGAGGAGTGGAAACAGATTTATAACCGCAACATGGAATAGCTTTTTGTACTAGTGGAAGATAGAAATTAGGTTTTGTGAAAGAGGAGGAGGGACCAAGGGTCATCTAGCATGGGGCAAAAAGAAAAGTGTTTCCACTTTCCAAGTAACCATTTTTAATCATTTTAAATAAAGCTTTTAAAAGGAGATGGTATCTATACCAAACCATTCCCATCTTTCCACTAATTCAAGTTGTTTGAGGATAGTATGGATCAGTTGACAAACAGCCTTTTTTCAGTCATCTGATATATGATCACTGAGATCTATGTCACCCACATGAGTAAGCCAAGGGTTTGGTTTTGTTAGGAGAGGGAGATTATTGTCTACATTTGATGGAGAGTGTGCCTAATGATGGATTGGAGGCAAGGATGGATTCGGGGGCGTTGGAAGCGAGAGCGACCACACCACCTCAAAATATCAAAAAGAACCCTAGTTTGTATAGTAGTAATTGCTAAAAATATGTTCAAATTCTATCTGTTTGTCAACCTAATATTAGCTTAATATGGATTTTAAAAGTAAGTTATAAATTCTGTGTTCGTGTGAGGTTTTGCCTCCAAATTAAAATCAGCGTAGGAGCATATGCATGATTTTTAAAAATTCTAAAATTGAGGAAATGAATCTATATAATTTGAAATTAATGTAGCTAGTACTTCCATAAAATCGGAGTGTCTAGAACTCAGATTGCAACCCACCCCCCCCCCCACGTTCCCCTTGGGTCACTTGACACAGGAAACAGAGAACTGGAAAATAGGATCGCGAGACTATTAATAGTGTTTTTGGAGAAAAGGTTCGTGCGAAAAATGTGGCAGTTCAAGGCTTCAAGGTCCCATGTGAAGCCCAATATCACTGTCTAAATGAATCAATCATGTAACCAGCACTTTACAAGTTGGAACACAAACAAACCAGAACTGGACAAACCCCATCCCAACTTTTTTCGGTCGATTTCGCAGACTAACCCTCAAAAGCTAGCATTATTTCAATGTCCAGTTTTCAATCCCACTAACTGATAAGCCAAACTTTTAGGAGGCATGTGAACTTTCAAGTTTAATGTTGTCAAATCGGGATACGTATCGTGTATAGATTGCTTGGTCAAATCATTAGCTCATCACGATTGCCGGTCGTGATCGGATTCACATCGACAAAACTTGACGTTAGAAACTCACGCGAATGGGTTTCTAATTGAAGATTCAAGGAAAAAAAAGGTTAGATTCCAGCTAGCAATTACAAATCGTATGCTAGCTTATCGAATTGTGCGGTTTCTATACCAAAGCAATACATATAGTGATTCGTATAGTTTCCTTCGATACGCGACGAATCTATGGCGTATTGAACGATTTTAACAACACTGGTCACATTCAACTGTTATTTTTTTCACCGTTTCCATTCAACTTTATCACACGAACGATGTTATTTCTTTAACTCTCCGTTCAATCCGCCTGTAGTCGGATCGCGATCTTTTCCTTGTGAATTAAATTATGATGTCCATGGCAAGCATGTACCTGGACTGCTGAAGTACATTCCTCATTTTCTAAAACTTTTTGAATCAAGATGCTGCCGATGCCTTGCGCAGAAACTCTTCAGGATCTATGGCATCGATTTCCTGTTAGCGAAGACAATTACTGGAGGAGCTAAGGAAGCATAAGGCGAGGATTCGTATGCAAGAAACGGGTTAGTTATTGGCTACCAGCTCGGTTCATTCAACCCTATTGCGTCCACACAGAGGAATGACTCCCAAGTGATGAGGATCATAGACGAGATTCGGAAGGAAAACACACCCGATTTCGTGATTCGAGAGGATGGTGTTTTGAGATTTATAAGGTAGGCTTTTGTGTCCCTGATTGACTCTGGAGGAATCCTAAGGTGGGAAAAAGGAAAAAGCTACTTGTTGGGAGATGGAGGAGGAATAGGATGGAAAAATACACTCATCTTTTATACGAGCTAAGGTATCCAAAAATCCCACCTCGAAACAAAGAGAGTACAACTTGACCAAAGACCAAATCACTTCGAAAAACTAATGTCCTTGTTGTAACAAAGAATGAGAGATGGAAATGCCTAGAAACCTAATTTAATGAATGAACAAGATTTTGAAACAAGAACATTCCATGAACCGCTAGACAAGAGATTTTGAACCTTAAAAAATCACACACCTTAAAATATGTCAACGTCGAGAATCAAAGAGATCCCATTAAAGCCATAAAACCGATAAACTCCCACATCAATTCACTTAAAAATTCCAATGCTACAACATCCTAGGAAATAGCCATAAAACCTCAAAAGGCCCGCAATTGTTAAACAACGAGCAAGATAAAACTGAATATAAATTATTTTATTAAGAAATGAATAAGAACAGATTACATAAAAGAAATAGAATTACAATCAAAATATAAATTGAAATAAAATGCAATACAAGAATCTGGAACTCGAACAATGTCCTGATCTCTCAAAGGCAAAAAACTATGTGTACTCCGAGCTGAGAGAGACAGACATATATATAGCCAGTGTGTGGCCCTTCAACTTGCAGGAAATTAAATCTGGAAGTAATAACCATGGTGGTTTATGGTCCTGTAACACCAACCCATTACTAGGGTAAACTGGCGTAATTTAGGGCTTATAACTGGCGATTGTTGGATTGGTTTATGGCTTGTAATTAGTGATTGTTGGATCTCTGAAAGACAAAAAAACTTATATAGGCAGGTAAATTGGCGTGCTTTATGGCTTATAAAGGTTATTGTTGGAGTTTATAGTCCAGTTTCTTCACATACTACACAAGCAAGTGATTCCACTACTATGATATGTTTTTCATGCACCTCACACGCTTGGGTACCCTCATACTAGCACTTGCTAGTATAAAGTTTATTAACGTTTGGTATTCTAACCAATGCAAGATTGAGTGTTTTCATTCACCACATTCTCGCTAGTTTAACTAGCTAACTTCGAAATACAGTTTTTATTCATCCCTTATCCGTGTGAACAATCTTTATATCATTGGAAAGCTCTCGCAGAGGAAAAAATCATTCCCACTTAGTTTCATCAAAATTGATGAACCATATTCAAAACCTTATATTTCCAACAACACTTGGTTCAATTGAAAAAATCCAAAGCCAAAATATGTGAATGTAGAGAAATGACGGAACACACACAAAAAATGGCGTAAAACCTAATAGCCTCACGCATCAAGAAAATAAAAAATCTCTAATGCTAGAATAGTGAAATAGAGAAACGAAGAACTGCAGGAAAAAGCTCCTTACACGTAGCCAATAATAAAAACCAATAGAGAAAGGGGGAAGAGTGACCCCATAATGAAGAAATCCAGGGAAAAGCCCTTGAAACACATCATTTGGGCTTTGTTCAGATGTCATGAAGATTCCAATGATTTTACCATTTGGATAAGTACGAATAGGAATATGTTTTCAGTGACAATAACGCGTATATTTCAGTGACAATAACGCTATGTTTATTTTGAATGAAAAATTTTTTC
>CM018894.1:15261833-15271833 GCA_009663005.1 Actinidia chinensis | reverse complement strand
TTGTGTGCATTTGTTGATATACATTTTTTTTTATCCTATGTTTTAATACCTTTGGGATCCTGATTAAAGTCCTTGGTTCGTTATTGGGTATGGAGATTAGTATTTGGAAAGTTACATAAGCACTATCGGAGTTGATTTTGTGAGTATATTTACTGAATGTTCAGTAGTTGGCTAAATTTTCCACGGATATTAGGTTAATCAGTTTTTTTTTAATAAACTCGTGCCTTTTTCCTTGCAGAAAATACGCACTGTGGAGCAAGATGGGAAGACATCAAACTACAAATGTAGGCTTAATGTTCTTTAACATTATCTAATTTGTTCAAGTCATATGGATACGGCATGGATTGTGCCACTTTAAATTATACTTCCATATTGTAAGGAAATTGGCCATCCTTTGCAGGTGTCCATTTGTCTGAACAATAGACGTATTCTTTATTTTAACTGCTAATGGCCTCTTGATCATATATAGTCTGTATCTCTCAACTTTAAGCTTCAACATCACCTTTTGATTTCTTAGACTGTGGTTTCTTTTTTTTGTAAGAAGCCTTCATTTTCTTCTCCATTTACATGCCAGGTTTTTTGGGGGGAAAATACTGCAGGCAAAGAACGTTTTAGGACCATCACTAGCAGCTACTCTACCGTGGAGCACACGGTATCATCGTGAGCTCCTACACATTTCCCTTTTTCTTTTGTTGCGATCGTTATATTATCTGCACCAGCTATGGTTCTCCCACTAAGTCTCGTTGGGGTGGCTTCTCCTTTAGGTATTAACGATGTCACATACCAAGAGAGCTCAATCGTCGAAGCAGTGGCTGAATGAGATCGATCGCTATGCAAGTTGCAATGTTCAACAAACTTCTTGTTGGGAACAATTGGTGATCCTCACTGCAAACAAAGTTGGTCTCTTATGAAACAGCCCAGGTAAAGACTATCTCGGGTGCACGTACTTAGGACTTTATGTTGCTAGAGAAGCTTTCCAAACTTCTTCCACTGGAGAGAGCTTAAGATTTACTTCATTTCTCTTAGGGCATTTGCCGATGAAATGGGTATCCATTCATGGAGAACTAGTGCAAAGGATGCTACCGAATGTGGACAAGCTTTTCCATGCTATGCTGCTCAATAAAAGATAGGTAGGTGGCACTCCTAGGGCCGTTTTTTTTGTTTTTTTCATTTTTTTTTTTTTTTTTTTTTTTTTTTTCCTTCATAAATACCATAATAATCATGCCAATGCTTATGCTTCAAAATATTCTGCAAGCACATAACTGTATAAAGAATGCTTCTCATTGCCGCTGGAGTTTTGACATGCAGTTGTTCGAAATCATGGTATGGGAGTGGGGGAATAAGGACTATTCAAAATAAACTACCTCGAATCCGTCTGTATGTGTCAACACCATTTTAGTGTACAGGGTATGTGTGGGATATATCTATCCATAATTTAGACACATAGATCCCCTAAATTTTGTGATGTTGAAGCAAACAGCAGCTCACATTAGTTAAGAAAGCAACATCTCTAGCCTTTCATGTGATGAGACTTGAGAAAAAAGAGAGAAAAAACCAATTAGTTTTCTTAACCTAGTTGATTCAAATACCTTTTTCAGATAGCTTTACTACACATTATTTGAAGTTATTATAGAATATATAATACAAATAAATTACTCACTACGTGTCCCCGAACCTATATCCCATTTTTTGGACCTAATAAAAGGTTTGATATTTTGACACACCAACCCGGGCCTGATACTAGGGCGTAAAACCCAAGTAGAAATGGCTTCTTATAAAACCACTATATGAGTAATGGCCTATTCGAAGTGATTGTGTCACATTAACCGTCTGCATGGATAAGATCGGGTGAGATTAAAATTTACTATCTGACCAACCTGACGATCTGTAGGTTGGGAAATCCTCAACAATTGATTTCCCACAAAGGTGTCACTCTAACATCCCGACTACAACTCTAACTATCATATACCAAAAACACTCTGATTGGAAAAATTTGAAATTTGGCTCATTGTTTTGGCATGGGTCCCATAACGTCAGCACGAACCCGGCATACTTCAATATTTTGCATTCACCTGCTCTATTACAATTTAGGGGGTGTTTGAACGTGTGGAAAGGAACGAAAAGTAATAGAAAGGAATGAGACAAAAATCAAATGGAAAAAGTTTTTTTCTTTTTGTTTGGATTTTGGCAGAAGGTAAGTGCGAAGGATGGATTTCCCATGTGTTGGTTTAGGATCCGGAAAAAAAAGAGGAAGAAAGACTCGTAAAACGCTAACCGAGGGGAAAATTGAAGGAAAAGGAGGAAATAGTCAGAAATAAATAAAGGAAGAAAATAACTTTCCATTTATTTCCCTAAGCCTTTTCCTCTCATATAGGAACCAAACATGGAAGGAAAATTAATTCATTTTCCTTTCGCATTTTCCGTGTTTGCTCAAATTCCAAACACACAAGTTTAGGGGTTCTTCTAAAGCACCAGAATTAGCAACTCCTCTAACATCTGATTGACTTTCTACTCTATGGCTTTGCATCTTTTGATTTTTATGAGTTTGCCTCATTTATGCCCTTAAACTTATCATAAATTCAGGATCTCACCAACCGGCATGACAACAGCTAAGCCCCAACGTGAATATCCGGGGACAGCCTGTAGCACACAGCGGTGGCTGCTGCTCTTCTTAAGCTAAAATTAATACTAGTCTCACTGTACTGCCCTCGGCTTGTTTCCATGACATTTATAAAGTATGTCGCGCCGGTATCTTTTGATTCGAAAGTCTACTCCAATTCAAACAACTCACACTTAGATTGCTTCCTTAGATGGGAAAGCTGTTATTATGATCCTAGTCTTTTCATTTAATGGTCATGAAAAGCATATGTAACAGATAAAGATTTTGATTGGTATGTAATTGTTTTGTTATCTTCAGATCTTCTTAATTTAGGGTTTCTATATTCACATTATCTGCATATTGCAATCATTTATATCGAGCTGATCATTGGGGTATCTCCACCGGATGGAGTAAAGAAGTGGGACAGCATAGGCCCAGTTTGGGCCTATATTTTTTTTGAGATTTTTTAGCTGATTTGTTTTTATTTTTTTTCTTTAGTGATTCTTTTTTACCTTTACCTGATCAAAATTTTTATACTTTTTTTTTTTTTTTCGTTTTCTCTACCGGTTTCTCTTGACTAGAGATATTTAATAATGTACAAAATGTTTCTTTAAATTTGAAAAAACCTTGATTAAAGACAAAATAACTCAAAAATCAAAGTAACTAAAATCTCAAATAAACCCTAGGCCAAAGTGGGTCTAACATCAATGCTAATTTTCCCTGAACACAAAGCAGCGTACTTTTTACTAATTCCCAAAATGGGGTCAATTTTAACTATTTCCGGAACTCCGTGAAAACGTATTTGAAAAGCTTTTTTATTTGGTATGATACCGTATAAGTGAAAGCAAAAACGCTAATTTGAAAAGTCGCTTTTATGAACGCTATTTGAAAGCCGTTTTTTTACAACACGCCTATTTTGAAAGCGTTTTTGTTAAAAATTAGCTTTTAAATGAAAATGCTTGTACACATAAGCGTTTTTAACTTTTATGACTAAATATTTAAACTGAGTCATACTTTTCTTAATAAATTGGGTGGTATAGTGGTCTATAAAGGATTTTTTAAATTTTCTTTACCCTAATGTCCTAGGTTCAAAACTCTTATCAACAACTTTAATCCTTTTTTCTTTTTACTATTTTTTTTTTCCATTTTATTGTTTACTTTATTTTACTACTTTTTTAATAATACAATTTACTTTGTTTGTCGTGGTTTTTGTGTACGAATTTTTCTTTGATAGGATGTTTTTATTTTTATTTTTTATATTTTTTATTTTGCTACTCTAATTTTCAATATTCCTCGAGTCTTAAAGCATCAAAATTTTCCCTAGCTAGATAAGACCATACGGTGTATACCATTGTATCAAACTCTACCCAGGTGGTTACATCCCAAAGTTGCAAATAAAATTCTAGGAGCCTACAGTATCCCAATTTGAATCGTTCTTATATTGTACAACATCGCCTACACCCAAAACAGTAAACATAAGATTCCATGAAACCAGTAAAAATAGCAAGCATGCTACTTTTTGGGGGGAATTTCACAGGCCATTCTAAATTCATGGAGAAGATAAAATTGATCAAATGAAAAAGAGGTGACAAACCAAAAGTAATATTCAAAAAAACCGGGTGGAGGACGACGCTAATGTACCCAAATTAAAAAAAAAAAAAAAACTGACTCTGCTCGTCTTACTCCAATTAATCCATATTAGTTTCGTTGTCCATACTAAAACAACTTATCAGTGCCTTACTCCAACTAATCGCCATTACTCATATCTTACCACAGTTTGTGCACATTTTCAAATCTTAGGGTTATCCTTATTTTATATGGTCTGCTAACAACAATAAGAAAAAACAAGAGGAACCATGCATTCCTAACTAGCAAAGATGAATCTGTCCTTCGAATGTTCAAAAAGCTGTGCATCTGGAAACTCTCGTTCACAAGCAAAATCCGCTCTTGACCGCAAGCAGATTTTAAACCTAACGGAACCCTTCTTGAACTTTGTTTTCACAGCTTATATATTTTATCACACCAAGGCAATATCAACTTTTGAAGAACCCCCACAACTATCACCTAAACTCTGGTAAGTTTCAATTACCAGGATGACATACATGGACCCGTCCACTAATTATGGAAAGGGCACTGTCTCTCTCTGGAAATAAATGTTATTTCGCAAGTAACGACTCATATGCCCACCTCAATGGCTCCCAACTCTTCAGAATTTTTAGCAGTTAAACAACCAAAGATAACCTACTAAGTATATCAGCCACTTTATGAAATTAAGTACAAGCACCAACTCATTAGACAGAAAAAAGCAATTTCTACTCTAATGAAAAACAAATAAACACACAGTAGCTAGCAACAGCAAATCTTTCTATGCATCTAAGCTGGTCAGAGGAATCCTATTTGTGAACCGCACAACGACCGTTATGCACTTCACTTCCTGCTTATTTAGCAATTTATTGAGGAAAATTTTTTTCTCCACAAACATTTGATTTATATGGTCTGCTAAAGAAAAATAGAAAATATAGCCAAAACTGGCATATATTATTCATACAATATAATATTTTTTTGCATCATACTTACCCAGCGTTATGGGCCATGTTTCTACAACATATGGTTTGACCGAGCAACGCTAAGGCTACTAGATAGAGAGTTTACTACAAAGTCATCGTCACCCTTCTTCTCTGAGACTCTGAAAGTTCTGGGTCAGAAACGGCAGCTGATCTATATTTAATATCTATATTCCGTTGTGTTGGATCAACACATTCTTTTTTCCGTCCTTCCGTAAATGATATCTATCTAGCCTTCGTTGCATTTCAATCATCTCGCGTTCGGTGCTTTTTTTCTGCACCTAGCTTTAGTGATCCCCTAACCGACAAAAGCGTAGTCTGACCGCGCCTTGGGACACCGATAGGCCCTGCCATCGGCAATACCTCATCTTGTTCACAAGGCGTTTATCAAACAAGTTTTCCCACATAAACCTAATACATTTGTCATCTGTGAACCCAGTTGGTGGACGTAGCGAGGCTTTGGCCGATGAGATGTGGCGACCCGGGACCGGGCCCATATACGTGCAATGATGATGGTTGTTAACAAAGCAACGTTTTTCGGCCATACCATTTGTTTACCGACTGGGTCCATATACGTACGCACGATATGGATGACTGAGGATTGATTTTCAATCGTCCGTCGCTTGAACTGAACGACTAGACTGAACCAAAGTTTCCTTTCCGTTGGCATCTTCTAAGTATGGTTTATACTTCTTCACCTAATCAGACAATTATATATAGGCCGTAAATGATTAGTAAAGGGTCCAATGAATTCATTGGGTTTGTGTGCGGCCTCACGTGAAAGATGAGAGAAGCCAGGCTTTAGCATTGATAAGACCGTACAACCAAAGCTACATGCCTTCATGAAGGCCACACCGTGACTAATGCATATGATTGATATGACATCACAGAGTAAGAACCTGGAATCCCTAAACATATTAACAACCACGTGACCTTACGTGGCCTATGATTTTACTATTCATCATCTCAACTTGCATAATGTATGAATATAATAATAGACATAGATATAATAAAACCATAATGGTAAGTTAATCAAAATTTAATTATGCTACAACCAAATTTTTTACAATAAAAACTATTGCATTGTAGATATACGAACAAGTTTGTTTATATCAGCTGAAGTGTGCAAAAAATATTATTGCAGCCAAAGTACTATACATGGCCTTCCTGTCCCACAATCGGTTTGCCTCCTATCTCTACTTTGCCTCTCGACGTGAAAGACATGTGATCAATGTCCTTAGTCCTGTGTGGCTGTGGCGTGGCTCTCCGCTCTGGCTCTGGTTGTATCTCTGGTTGTGGCCGTCGCTGGTGGACTCTACCTGTGTGATCTGTGGAAACCGCCCCTCTACGTTGGCGGGACAAGTGTATCTTCCATCTGCCCCCTAGATGCTAATTAATGGGGGGTTCAACATATCCACGAAACTCATCATCATCTCCTCTGGCAGAAGTAGACACCGATCATATAACAAGGAGATTGTACTAGGGGCGATGGGTGGTGGCGAGTGGTCTGACGCCAGAACTACTATCGGCCCTGATATGAGGGCACATCATTTGATGAGATTTGAATACGTAATGATGGCATCGTATGGTGTAACATAGGATGCTGTGTCTGGTAGCACCGACATACTCGTGAATTGCTGGAGGAAGACGTGCTGGGAGGTGTATGGACTGAAATGCCTGGTGCATGGCAGGGGAAGCGGCTGGGACTACTGGTGGTATGTGGGGGAAGGTTCTGGACTCTTGGTTTGGGGGATGTTCCAACCACTGGTCTCCCCTGTACACCACAACAAACAAATATTTTCAACTTACCAAATACGGCATGAACAAATAACATTAACACATATTACTTTAAAATTTGAAACTAGACCCCCTTAACCGCAACTTGTGTCTTAATCAAGTGTGCAACATGAATTCGAATTAATATTGCGCTTTCCCAACTATCCATTCCATGTAAACATGTATGAGGCCCCCGGGTATTGCTTGATCTGAAGAAACCAATGTTGCTTCTTTCAATCTTCAAAAACACAAACATGCACGTAGTGTTTTCCTCCTATGGCAATCGTGACTACACCGATGGTGTGGGCTAGCCAAAACATGATGTTTATTTGTAAGTGGGATTCCACAACCTGATAATACTCGTTATTTTGTAAATATTGTCAGCAGTGGTCACATAGGCACACTGGTAGTAACATGGCGCACAGAAATAAAGCCGGGTCATGCCTGGTACTCTTTGTGTAAGAACAAAAAACATGCCACAATAGTGCGGATCAGACCAAACTCCTGCACACTACACATCTGATTTCCATTTTTCGGATACACTGTCATATCAATCTTGCACTCGTAGCCCTTACTTACATCACTGCCCCAACCAGATTCGTAAAAATTGAATATGCGATTGTCATGTAATCTCCGCCAATGTTCGTATCGTCGTCATCGAAGTCGTCATTTGCTTCATTTTGTCTTTATTTATCACATTTAATTTTAGACGTCAATATCTTCATCTGAATTGTCATCTGTAAAACATTCGCATGTTCATTATCTTGTCTCCCATCTCGCTAAGGCAACTAGGCTTCCACAGGATCCACCCTTTCACTGGCACCTCCGCCTCTTGCCTCACCTTGGCTGAAGAGGCTTACCATCGTTGCCCCGGTGCTTCCTCTGCTAATGTGCTTCGTCTACTCCTGTCCAAGTGCAAACATTTAGTAAATGACCCTAGTGTAAGATAAGTCCCTCCCCGTCCCTGACCATAGTTCACCATAAGTAGGACATCTCCCAACTCACAGCTGCATGCCTTCCTCACTGTGTTCATTGTGCTACCCTCCTCCTTCACTACGTATATTTCAACATGATGGTGGGTCGGGAATGTCTCGAAGGAATATCAATACATGTTGCAAGTTCCTGTCGTCATTAATTGGCAACTTCTTATATATCATTACAGCTCATTTTCGTCTATACGGATATCTACATATGAAACTTATACTGCATGTTTTCTCCGTATCAACTACCATTGGGTATAATCATGTCACGTACTGCGCAACTGAGGTTCCCCATTCAACCTCATACCCACAGTAGCCTCTATATCGTAGGATTATACCTTCTCGTCGATCCTCCTTATTATCTTCCCCAAATAAAACTAACCATTGTCGTCATTACTTTCTCTCCCTACCAAAATCAGCTACATGTAAACATTTTTAAATTCAACATTTATACAAGTCCTAAAATAATCAGTCCTAAAACGTATTTAATCAAATATTAACATTCGTTACTTCTTCAGTACAGCTAAAAATTGGTTCTTACAAAAATAATGGCAATGATATTGGTGCATGATAAATGGGCATATCTTGTGTTTTCTGCATCTGATAATGTTTTATTTCGTTCTGGTGTCAAACATAGATGTTCATAGCATAGATGTTTCTACTATTTTACTTGTAGATTATAGTCAAATTTAATAGTCAGAACAAGATGGTCATCTTTTTGAAGCTTGTGCTGCATTCTTATTCTTGACAGGGGCAGGTGGAGAGGTGGGATGAGAATTGTTTAGGAACACTTGAAACGAACTTTTTTTTCTAGAATATGGTTAAGTTTTGGACCTGTTTCGTATTTTTGAAATGATAGTAATAGTTTCAGACACATGATTTTTTGTATCAGTCTTCTTTTTGGCCCGTTGTTTCCGGATGTTCAGAATTTTTAACAAAAACACAAAAAAGGGGTTTGCCTATTTATGGTAAAAATGACTCATTGTGGTGCATTTTTTGTCTACTCCTAGAATTTTAAAATGGGAGAAGGGTTTTTTGGATCGATGATGTTCCCCTGTGGTTTTTCTCTTTGTGCAAGACATGTTTCTTGTTTGATCCTTTCGCAACTAATAAATTTCCCGAGATCCAAACAAGTTTCCAAATTATTCCAAAAATGATCTATGGATTTGTGTTTTTTTATGCAGTCAAGTGGAGCTTGGGTTAAATGCTTCAAGTCACTTAGTACTTTTGATTATTTTCTATATTTGCATCAAACATTATCCAATCTAGCTGTTAGGATGTATTGGATCAAAAATTATCCGAGGGAAAACAAAAATGAAATCGTATACCTTTTTCTTTTCATTTCCATTTCCTTTTCCTCACCAAATCTTTGTCCAAACAGAGTTTTAGTATCATCCCTTAAAATCCTATTTGTTGTGTTCTGGCTTTCCCCAACGCTAAATGCAGGATTATCTTGAACTTGGGTGAGATTCTGAATGGACCCCTAGTAAACCTCCAACTTGTCAGCAAACAGAAGCCATCCATAGTTATAGTCATGCTTTTGTAGGAAGTTCTTTAGGCATTTGAGTTCTTTTGTATGAACATACACAACTCTAAATTGTTGAGAGAGAGAGCGAATAGACACTCGTATGTTGGCATTTCTTGAACCGTGTATTTTCTGTAGGAATAACCTGCATTTGGTGCCACTATCATATGAACCCTCAGATATCATTGACCTCCTCGGCGATTTGGGTTTTGTTTTTTGAATCTTCATTCTTTTTTGGTAATGATGTGTTTTGTAATTAATTGTGGGTAGTTTTTTTTGTTTTATTGTTTTATTATTTCTGTTTGTGTAACAAGCATATGAGAGAAGAAGAATTCGATCGATTTGTGGGAGTTCATGTGCGTATTCTCATACAGCCTAGCTTATCTTACATAAAGGGAGAACGAGATTTAATAGAATTGAGGAGAGTTGCTTCGGTGAAATATTCATTGAAGGCCATCTCCACTGAGGGCTAAAGAGGGCTCCTCTGTTGTGAGATTGGGATGGTCAGTGCAGGAGTTGGGTTACAAGTAGGAAAGTTTTGCCGCATCTTTAGGTG
>CM018894.1:15246833-15249333 GCA_009663005.1 Actinidia chinensis | reverse complement strand
ATCTAATAAGGAAGAAAAAAAGTAGGTCAATTTTCCACTTTTATTCCTCGAAGTTGATCCAAGTTTTACTTTAGTTCTATAGTTCTAATTAATTTTAATACTAATTTTATGGTAACATTATACATACTTCACATAAAAGTATAACCCTTTAGTGAAGCATGTAATTGATACTTGGGCGTACTCTGTGAACAAGAATAATTCAAATTTTTTAAAAAAATTGTTCAAAATAGATAAGATTTTTTAATAAAAAATATAATTAAAAACTTAAAAAAAAATAAAATGAAAAGAAGGGTTAATTTCCTATGACCCTTCGAGTTTGACTAAAAATTTCATTTTATTTCTTTAATTCTAACTTTTCTTTAAAAATCTATTGTGGTCGACACACAATTCACATTGTAAATAATTTAAAATTGTTAGATTTATTCTATTAAAATTGAAACTATAAGAACTAAAGTGAACTTTGAGGGGTTGTCAAACTCGAAGAGATAAAAATGAAGTTAACAAAAAAATTATCTTACTGTAGAATTATTAGATGGTTCGCAGATTATAAACGACCGACGGGGACCCATCTGATTATGTAAAACGTTTAACACCGTCAATCACAAAATCCATAAATCAAAAAATACCCACGTTCCGTTGGGTGGATAATAACAGTGTTTTTTAGGATATGTACGAAAGAAAGTGACTACAAGAGATCATATCAACTCCCCGTGGCCCAACCAAAACAAGCATCCGCACGGTGTTATGCATAAAAAATATTGGTTAAGAAAAATATAGAATTAAATTAACTATTATAAATTAAAATGTTAAAAAGATATATAGGCTTCGTTTGGTACCCGGTTTGTCGATGTATTTTTTATAAACTTATAAGAAAAAAAGAGTCAAAAGTTGGTGTTTTGATTTATTTATTTTTTTTTTTAGCTAAAGTAAAACAAAAAAAGTTAAAAATCAAAAATCTTAACCAAAAAAAGTTAAAAAAAGTAAAAAAAATTTGATTTTTTTTTTGATAGCAAACTTAAAAAAACTTGGCTTTTAAAACCTTACAAACTGAGCCATATTAATTTTTTTTTGACTTGCACCGACTTGAAAGTGAGTGAGTTTAGTGCTTATTTGTATAAAAAATGAAAGATCTAGGGTATTTGCATAATTTTATTTTTTATTTGATATATTTGAATTTTTGGAAATTTTCTTCCTACATTTTTCTTTTTTATTGACATTACTTTCTCGGTTAGAAGGATTTTTTAAAAAAAAAAACTTTATGTCATAGTTTATCTAAGCAAAATAAATAAAATAAAATAATATTTATTAAGAACAATGCCAACGTAAGAGAGCGAAACAATGATAAGGATTCTTTAATAATATATATATAATATATATATATATATATATCTATATATATATTTTTAGATAAGTTAGCTAGCAGAATCTTAGAAATGTTCATATTGACTTGTAATTAGCAACTTACAAAATTTAAAATTGTTACAGTTCGTTAGTCATATTTGACGAACGTACTATTAATTTGTATAACTTCTTTATTATTTTTTATAATAGAGATGTGATTTAATAATTTTATTTAAAGCGCCTAGCTAAAATAAAAGTGATGATTTTTTAGTTATAATTTGGTTCAAATTATAAAAAGGTATCTGGAAAGGGCTTAGGTATGGACGACACTCGATTTTAGTTAGAAAAATGCTAACCCACCGCCCATCTAACAACCTACTAAATGTTTAAAACACCTTATCAAATTTTAAAAAAAAAAAAAGTTTTAGGAAGGACAAAAAAATAATTATACTGATGAAATTAGCCTGTTTTGTCTTTCGTAGATTTTTTTTTAAAGTAAACAAAATATTTAGATTTGAGATTTTCCTATCGAGAAGAATCGAAAAGGATAAAATTTTGATATTAAAGCAACGAGAACAGTCACCAAAAAATCAAAAACTCAGAGCCGTTTAAAAAGTTATTTTGAAAACTTAACCAACAAGCCTAAGTTTTTTTAATAGTGGCTAAACTATGAAAAGCGATAAAACATTCATGTTTTTGAGTTACCATTGGCTAAAAAGTATCATCTTTTTTACCCATAAATTAGTAAAAAATCATAGATAACTGCTGAATTTCTTTTCTGAAAAAACCTATATCAAAAGATTTTTGAAAAACTACGCAAAACATGAACGAAGTCCTAACCAAAAAAAATGGTCAAATGGACAAAAAAAAAATGACTGTTTAGCCTAAGATACAATTAAAAAATGGAAAAGAGTAGACTTTTTTCAAGTTTGGTTTTGAACTGACTGGTACAGTTCAAGTTTTTGAGTCCCGTTTTGTAACCGAATCGTTATATTTAGACCTCATTAATACGATATTATCGTAAAAAACTAGTTGATCGAATGCAAATTAATGGTATCAATAATAATTTATAATAAAGATAAATTAGTTAATTTTTTAATGGTCACATGGCACACTCGTCTATCAAATAATGAAACTGTAATGATTATTAACTTGTCCG
>CM018894.1:15224333-15226833 GCA_009663005.1 Actinidia chinensis | reverse complement strand
ATTTAATTTCGATCAAAAAAATAAAAATAAAAATATTTACTAAAAACGAAAAAAACTCCAAAATAAAAAAAATATCTAAACTCTAAATGAACATATCCCAAAGATGACCTTATTGAACGAGCTGAAGGCGCGTGGCTCGTTGACAGTTTTGGGTTTGAAACAAGAGTAACAATTATGGAGTCCTCCTTGTTAGCCACGTCAAAGCCAACAAAACAGAGTCTTATCACTACCAAACTTTTGAAATTTTCAAATTTTTTAAGAAAGATTTGGCTTTTGTCAAATGCAAACGCTCAACACTCACTGTGTGTGATCCATGCATACATTATAAGTTGACATTCTAACAAAGCTCTACTTGGACATGTTCATACACAAAAGGCCAAGTTTGTATGCACATTGTGTTAGTTGACATTCATTTTTATGGGGTATGATTCTGTTATCGGATTGTCATTTCGTTGGCTTATCATTGGCATATATTTATAATCCAACCTGTTCCATTTATAAGGTTCGCTGAGCATATAACATATAAAAAAATCAAGTTGATGGAATATCAATAGCTAAATAATTGGATGTCATTGATCCTATAGTGTATTCAAAAAATTATACTTTCTGTTCATTTGTTTTGAAACAAATGAGTTTAGATCATATAATTACTAACGTTTGATCAATTTAATTTTTTTAATGGATGATCAACTCAATGAGTTCTACAATTGAAACGACTTAGACATTAAAACGAACCTAGAGCGGACTCATTTTAAAGACACTACAAGGTTATAGTGCTTTGAGGACACGATTAGCAAAATTTGTGTATGTCAGGACTCATACTGGTTGGTAATGTTATTCTATTTTTAACCATTAGATGGTTGATAAGGTTTACTCATCTTATCAAATGGGTGAATATACTTACATGTTGTGCCGCTATACGATATTCCTTCAAAATTTTGTCTTTCAAGACTCATAATAGTTGGTATCGTTATTGTATTTTAATCAATTAAATGGTTGATAATGTTCACCTATCTTATCAAGTAAGTGAATTTCACGTTGGATCTACTGCACAATGAGCAATGAAAATTTATCCAATTAATGGATTCCAAAACAAGAAGAAAAAAATAGAGGGGTTTTTGTTGTTTTTATTCTAATGGGTTCTTTCAAGGAAAGTGATTATCAAATAGTCAAAATAACCGGGAATAAAACAGCTATGAGCCAGCAGTGAATGTGTGTACCTGACAAATCTGGTGCTGAATCTGCTTATCAATCAATGTTTGACTGACCTACCACATATGTATCTGTCAAACCTAACAACAAATGAGAAAAAGAAAAAAAAAGAAAAACGATAATCAATGGAACACGTATGTATCCCTGTACTTTGAAAAAATTCCTATAATTTTTTTTAATAGCCCAATATTACGTTCAGTCCAATTATATCCGAGAAAGATTAGTTTAGAAACCTTAAATATACGGACAAACCTCCAATAAACTGAGGAGGACCAAGGTTTAAAATATTAATCGATATGCTACATATTAAAATTTGAGTAACGGACGATAAATGGTTGTGTCACGGATACTATACTATTTGCGATACCATGACTCAAAACTCTGTAGGGGACTCAAATTAGTGACCCCTTAAACACAAAAATGTCTTTACCAGATGAGGTATCCCTATACTTGAAAAAGTAGATAGGATAAAATAAAGTTTTATTGGATCATAGCCAGGGGCGGAGCCAGAAAATTGGTTCAGTGGGGTCAAAATTAGCCCGTAGATTAGTTCAGTCGGGTCAAAATCATAAATTTTTGGAATAATAGTGTAATTTTTTTTCCAGCAGGGTCAAATTAGTGTATTATTTTTCTATTGGGGTGAAAGTATAATTTTTTTGTAGACTAAAAATGTAAAAAGAAAACATTCAGTGGGGTCAATTAACCCCACTTGCTCCTCTTTGGCTCCGCCCATGATCATAGCTATGTTTGGTTGATAAGAAAACAAATCTAAAACAAAGAATTTTGGGCATGATTGTAGATGCATATCATTCAAGAAACTAGTGGCAATTAAAAGCATGTAACTATGTAAGTTGTTCTAACCAGTCAGATATCAAACAGAGCAGAAAAACAGGGCGTATGAATTTCCCAACGAGTGAAAATACAACACACATGGGACAAGATCAAAAACTTGTTCATAGTTAGGAGTTCAATTTAAAAAAAATAAAAAGTTGGACTTGGGCAGAGCCACACTAGGGCACACGTGGGGTCGACTGATTCACTGAAAAAAAATTATATTATTATCTCTAATATAATTTATCATAAATACAATTTTGACTCTATAAAAAATTAATAATTTGTCATAAATTCTATAAAATTTATAATTTTAACCTCGCTGAACTTAAATTCTAGCAATTTTGACCCTGTTAAACCTAAATTTTGATAATTTTGACCCTATAAAAAATTAATAATTTGTCTTAAATTCTATAAATTCTACAATTTTGACTCCGTTGAATCTAAGTTCTGGTAA
>CM018894.1:15204333-15209333 GCA_009663005.1 Actinidia chinensis | reverse complement strand
AAACTGCAATGGGCACTATATTGCATTTACCGCAGTGATTGTGCCTATGGGTACAACACACGCAACAAATCTCGAGTTTCCTTAGCTTATCCCTCTCTCCATAATTTGACGTGGTATCTTTCTGTTTATAGTTTTGTTTATTTTTTGAAAACATCAAATATTGTTTTTTGAAACGAAAACTATAAAAATGTGAAAATGATACTCATTCGCAACAGGTGTGAATTTTTCTTTTAAATAGCAGAGCAATATTAAGTCTCCATGCAGATAAACATACACATTATTGACACTTTTGGTATGTCCTTGAGGATGGTTTGTCTCTTCTTCTCTTTCCCATTACACCATTGACTGCATTTTTTGAGACATTAGGGCAAATAACACTTTTACTTTCCCTTTTTTATTTATTAATGTTTTGCTTAGTTCAATTATGAGGTAATGGTTGACAAAGGCAATAAAGTCTTCATGATAAGGTGGAGCATTCTCATTCATGATTTCAACAAAGAAATATTTATGTGATTAATAAGGTGTATATATATATACCCACACAAATGGAAATAAAATGGTTTGGCAAAAATTTTTCCCTCCAAAAGAGATTAAAAGTCCTATTTTTGGCGAGGAAAATGTGTTTTTTATTGCTATCCTAAATGTACTCATCTATAATTTTAGAATTCTAACAAGAATGTAATTAGGGATTGTTTAAATACTAACTTGATATATCAGAGATAAAATTGATACACTATGTATATCGGAGTTGAATACATAAATGGTACTTAAAGTATGTATTTTGTGTCACTTTGGTCCCTCATAGGCTTTTACCGAAATTGCCCCACTTCTGTTAATAAATTTAAATGGCGTTAGAGGTAGAGATACCATTTAAACACGAATTGAAAATATTAGGATATTATGCATATCGAAAACCAAAGTGGCACAATAGGCATACTTTGGGAACTATTGAAGTATTAAACCACTTATTATTTTTTTTTATATGATTTGTTTTAAGTTTGAACTTTTTCAATTGCTTGATCAGAATTTTATATTTTCTTAATCTCTATCAACAAGACAATTATGGAAATATAAAAACTTTTATTTTATTTGGGAAAAAGTACACTTAATGCCAAAAAAATTATTTGTACTATGCAATTTTGCTATTTTTTGCTTTAATATATATTTTTTAAATCTGAACATTTTTTTTAATTTATCTCGTCAAAAATAATTGAAAAATATAAAATTTAATCAAACAATAAAAAAAATTCACTAAAAACTAAAAAAAAAACTGTTAAAAATCAAAAAGAAAATCGAAGAGAAAATTACCAAGAATATATGTTCCTACAATTACGAAGAAAATTATGCTTTTTTGTCAAACTTAAATAAAAAAATATAAAATTATTATTTAATAATTAAAAACTTTATTAAAATAAAAATTAAAAATCAAATCAGTTAAATTTGATCTACTACAAATAGAAAATATTTGGATAATCGAGATTGATCCAGTATGAGCCCACCCTACACATTTCCTCATTTGAACAACCACTTGGTTAAGTAAACTAGCACTATTGATGAGCTCTGATCCATACCTCGTCACTAGATACTCTTATCGTGGCCCCACCTTTGAGCTCACATTTGATAATTTAAATTATTTTTATTAAACATTTATAAATAGAAAAATAAATTACTTTTATACAAAATATATAATTTAAATTTACAATCATATCAGTCATTTAATTTATAAAAAATTATTTTATTTTTTATTGTGTTAAAATTAATTTTTTTGCACGAATAGTTTTTGGATAAATTACACTGACCTCCCTGAGATTTTAATTTAATACACTAATCTCTTCTCTGGTTTGAGAAATTTGCTGACCTCCCCTCTGGTTTCATTGTCGTTTTAATTTACCCCCTCAATTAGTGGTCTGTCAGAATTTTTATATTTTTTTCCCATTTTGCCCTTCTCTCTCTCTCGCTATCAACAAATAATAATAAAATAATAATCTAAAATAAATTAAATTTTACTTAAAATTAATGTTAAAAATTTACTTCTTAAATTAATTTTGTTGCAAAAATAATAAATTTGAGGGGGGAGGGAAGGGAGGGGCGGGAACGTGGGGGGAAGAGACGCAAGGAAAGGAATAGGGGAGGGGGTGAAAGACTAGGGAGGGGAAGGAGGCGAGGGGGAGGGGGGAGAGGAACGGAGGGGGGAAAAAAAGAGAAGCGATAATAATTACTTGTAAATACTCCTAATAAAAATAATCTTCTTAGTAATAATTTTTTTAAGAAATTGATCTAGTATTTTTTAATTTTTATTAAAAACATTTTAATACCCAAAATAGTGTTGGGTGGAAAGCGGGGTGTTTTTGTATCAATAGTTTCATACTTAGTTTGTAACGGAACCACTTATTATGGGATCTTTTATTTCTATTTATAAGAAATTTTTTTTTTCTATTTTAGTATTTTTTTAGTGATTTGAAAAATATAACAAGATTTTGTTCCTTCCTTAAATCGTTTCGTTTGTTTGCCGTTTGAGTTTCTTTTTATTTTATTTTTCAGTTCATAATAAATATTTTTTTATTTTATTTTATTAATCTAAAATATATCCGGACTTGGATTAATCTTGTGCCTTTCGGGTAGAGATTTAGTTTAAAATAAATATTTTTTTATTTTTTTGTATATATCTAATCAAAAAAATTTTAAAAAATATAATAATTTGTGTATTCTACTTTTTACTAAATACACTTTATTTTGGACTTCTCTTATTAAAAAAAATTAAACACAACTTAAAAAATTTTTTTTTAATTAATTTTATAAATTTTTATAAATAATGACTCCCACAAATAAACTTTTATAAACATATAATAAAAAAAATTATTTATCCCAAAAAAAATAAAACTGATAAAAAAATATAAAAACTGAAAAAAAAAACTGAGAGAGAGAGGGGTTGATGGGTTGAGGGCAAAATAGTAAATGGGTTGAGAGTTCAAACTAGAAGGGAGGTCAGTGTATTAAACGGAAATCTCAGCGGAGTTCAGTGTAATTTACTCATAATTTTTTCACTTTTGGTTGGGAAATGGGGCCCACAAGGTAGATACAGAAAAAAAATCCCACCATATATATGCACTGAACCCGGATACTGGGCGACAGAATCCCCCCCTCCTCTCTCTCTCTCTCTCTCTCTCTCTCTCTCTCTCTCGATTTTGGGGTTTTCCCATCTCCAAATCTTCAATCCCTAAACCCTCATCCCGTCGAAGACAAAAACCCTACTCTCTCTCTCTCTCTCTCTCTCTCCCTACATTCAATGTTCTATAACCCTTCTTGTACCTAAATTTTTGTATTTTTTTGTCAGAATAATTTGGCTGTGAAATTCGAATATGGAACGTCGACGAAAGACAAGCAGAGCAAATCGTACTTCGTCTCAAGCAAGACTTCGACAACAATGACGATTCTCTCTTAAACGTCGTAGTCGAAGCCACTTCGAATCCCTATCTCTCGCCTTTTCGGAGATTCTGAGTTCCACCCGTTCTAGAGGTATCAAATATGTGACATTGTGTGGGTAATATAGTCTCAATTATTTAGTTGTTTGGGTGTTACATTTTTTTTTGTGATTTTGTTTTTGTATCCTATAGTCGGTCCATTTGTGATAAACACAGTGCATTTTATACATATGGTCCCTTTTTTTCTGGAATTTTGGTATAGTCATTATACACAGTTCATTACGTGGTGCTTGTTTAGTTGTTTTACAATATTTTTTTTTTTGGGGGGGGGGGGGGATTTTGGGTTTTATCACATAGTACTAGATTGGCTTGAATTGTTCATTCAGTTGATGTATCAGATATCTGGTGTAAATTGATTTCTAGTCTATCAGAAACTTGTTAGGCAATCCCCAATCCTTACAATTTTTTCCATCAAATTTGACTCAAATTTTGGTTAACCGTTACATGTAAATTAGTCTTAATGTTGTTAAATAATTAACAACTCATAAACAGGATATTGAACTATCATGATTTTCGCACCATAAAGCGAAAATAAATAAATAACAGCAGCGTACCTGGATCCATCATCGCAAACTTTTGTCCTTTAACCTTTAATCTTCAACCTTTAGTTTGGTAGAAAATGAGTTCTCTATTTACTCTATTCAGTATCCTTAGTCCATGGAAAAATAAAACTGAATGATCTCTCACGCCTTCCTATCCATTCACTTAAATTTTGGCTTTGATGAATGATTTGGTTTGTATTTGATTTGATGAAGGATTTGGTTCTCCCTTGATCTGATATAAGTTTGGTGAAAGGTTCGAGCTCTAGCCTTTTTCTCATCAAACTTAAATTTGATGAAGGATTGGAGACAACCCTAATGTATCCATTTATGCAGTAGGCATCGATTTTGATAGCTCTTCTTGCAACAAGGTTGGATGTGTCGGATTTTGCAAATGAATGAGGGTTTGGGGAGAATGGGAAGAAATTTTGGTAATCTTGGAAGCATCTGAAACATCTGTAGTACATTCTGTTATTTTTTCCACTTAACCTTCCTGTATTGTCAAAATTCGGAGTAAACTAGTTCTTGACTAAGTTAGGTATTGGACCTTGGTGGACAACTTAGCATGCTTTGGAAGTCATGTTAGTCAATGTGTCAGTCTAAGGAAAAAGATCAAACCAAGTTAAGACCCTTTGTTATTAACATACTAGGAATAGTGAGTAGTATCAAGAGTTTGTGCGCAAAGAAGACGAAAAGAGTAGAAAGAGAAAAAGATAGGAAAAAGAGTCTCTTGACCTTGCAAGGGTTAGGTAAATTCGCACGAACACAATCTTAAACTCTCACAACTCAACTATTCATCAGAATCTCAAACTTGTATCCATTCAAAGTGATCTTTTGGAAAAGTGAGCTTATTTTTTTTGGTAATTAAATCTATCATAAAACCAGAACAAACCATACAGGAACGTCGGGACATTCCCCTGAGCAAAAACAGAGCCCAACAAAACAAAAGGCTATCAAAGAAGCCTACCGACAACAAAAC
>CM018894.1:15191833-15194333 GCA_009663005.1 Actinidia chinensis | reverse complement strand
CTGAGCTAGGTCGAGATGCCTGAGCTAGGTCGAGACGCTTGAGCTAGGTCGAGATGCCTGAGCTAGGTCGAAATGCCTGAGTTAGGTCGAGACGCTTGAGCTAGGTCGAGACACCTGACCGAGATGCATGAGCTAGGTCGAAATGCCTGAGCTAGGTCGAGACGCCTGAGCTAGGTCGAGACGCTTGAGCTAGGTCGAAATGCCTGAGCTAGGTCGAGACGTTGAGCTAGGTCGAGGACGCTTGAGCTAGGTCGAGACGCCTGAGCTAGGTCGAGATGCCTGAGCTAGGTCGAGACGCTTGAGCTAGGTCGAGATGCCTGAGCTAGGTCGAGATGCCTGAGCTAGGTCGAGATGCCTGAGCTAGGTCGAGACGCTGAGCTAGGTCGAGATGCCTGAGCTAGGTCGAGATGCCTGAGCTAGGTCGAAATGCCGGAGCTAGGTCGAGACGCTTAAAACAGGTCGAGACGCTTGAGCTAGGTCAAGACGCCTGACCGAGGTGCCTGAGCTAGGTCGAAATGCCTGAGCTAGGTCGAGACGCCTGAGCTAGGTCGAGATGTGACAATGTGATGCAGTCCCAAGGCATGTCAGGGACAGAGAGGTGGCTTGCACGAAAACGGCTTCCTCTGACAGCTCCATGCTTGAATCAGAGACATGATGACTACCTACCAACCAAGCCTTAGGGGCATGGCTCGGTCAGTAGCCTACCCGTTGAGCTAGGCTATAAAAGGAGAGTTGCTGCTCTCACCAAGGACGCAATTGGATCTAGAAGAACATACATACACTTTCTCTCTCTAACACGCAATATGTGAGTTGAGAATACCTTACTCTTTATCTTTACATCTTGATATATCTATTATCCTCCGCTCTTCTAACTTGACCGTCGGAGGGCCGTCGGAGAGCTCCGACGGCCTGTTCTCAGCTCTCTTGTGTTGCAGCTAGGTTCAGCAAGCTTACAAACACCTTTGCAGCTCTCCTGTGTTGCAGCTAGGTCCAGCATGCCGACAGTAACGCCGTTCGCCGTCGAAGATGTCTATTTTTAATTTCCTTTCTATCATCTCTTATCTTACAAAAAGAACCCACAGTATATGTGTGTGTATACCCTTGAAATAATCCCATTTGATATATTATATTGTAAAACGTAAGTCAGAGAAAACGGTTTTCTATTGGAGGCGATCTTGCAATAAGATTCCGCGTGATGACAA
Source organism: Actinidia chinensis (assembly GCA_009663005.1). NCBI lineage: Eukaryota > Viridiplantae > Streptophyta > Magnoliopsida > Ericales > Actinidiaceae > Actinidia > Actinidia chinensis. Next base: position 15,193,131 of record CM018894.1, on the reverse strand, counting down.
GGATGGAGATGGGCTTTCTTGGACCTTTCTTCCTATTATTAATCACCATTGCATATTGTTTCTGGCACACACATGCAGGAATAAACAATTAAAGCTAGGCAAATTATTGTTTACTGTTTATGTATCTATATGCTTAAATAATGTTCAAACACGTCATCATGTTGGTTGTTTTGTACGGTCATGTTATTTCTTTCTACACAACTTTTTTGGGTCCATGATTTTCTAGCTTTTCTTTTCTCTAATTACGTAAAATTACCAAATACCCTCTACGTAGTTAAAACATTTGAACAAAAGTAATTTAAAAAATATAAAAGTATTTGGTAATTTTACCTAATAAATTTTAAAAAGCACAATTCAAAAAAGAGAAGCGTTAAAGTCGTTAAATTTTTTTTTGGTTCTTGGGTTACACTCCTATTGAAGTCCAATCATTTTAATAGGTCGTACTCACTTTAAAAACTTAACCCGACATTTGATTATTCAAAATATACCCCAAATACCCTTATACAATTTTGGTAACCCTATAATTAAATACAAATTATTTTTTAAAAAAGAAAAACAATTTACCAATTAATATCACATAAATTTGTTTCTCTCTCTCTAAAGATAAACCACGAAAAATCAATCACTTGTAGTAAATAGGTCAAAAACTAACCATCATAATCTATTTTGAAATTAAATACGATTCTTCCAATAAATTATAAAATTTTATAGATTATTATTATATATATTATCGTAATAAGAGATGTTTGGGTATGCTTGTTATAAGTTAAACTTATCCATCACATAACTCAATTTAGAAAATAAAGATAAAAACTAAGAAAAACTTATACTCCTCGCCTTAGCCCGAAAGAAATAATATGTCGGTTTCATATATTACTTATATTTTTTCCAAACTATTTTTTGAGAATTTAAAATTATCTTTTCAATGGTTTATGAAAATTGTGTTATTTTACAAAAATAAATTCATAATCTTTTCTGACCATTATCGGCAAATAAGTTTTATAAAAGATATTTTACAAAACTGATTCCGAAAATATAAACTTGTTTGGTACTCTGCCTCTGTCACACGTAAGCTTGTTGTAAAGACCAATGTTTTAAAAAACCGGAAAACGGGTTGACCCGGAAAATGCACCGGGGTACGGGTCACCGGTTCAACCGTCGGGTCAAACCGTTATCGAACCGTGACGTCATTAAATTATGATAATAGATAAAAATAAAATAATTGGGGAGTTAATTGCAATAATTTTAACATTGTGAATCAAGTGAGATATACTTAAAATTATGAGGGTCTAAAGTGT
>CM018894.1:15079333-15081833 GCA_009663005.1 Actinidia chinensis | reverse complement strand
GATCCTTGATTGAGGTTTGTATGGATAAGGGTGTTTTTACGACTTGGGTTGCGAGAAAGGGACTGATGTAGGAGTTTATGGGTATGAGAAAACGGTTCTTCGGTCATATCCCAGAGGGTTTGGCGAAAAAGGCGGGGTTCTTTTCTATATTGGGTGTTAGTGCGAGTGGGATGTCGGTCATTGCTTCTTGAGAAACCTGAAATTTTGGATTTTGATTGGAGGACTCAATGTATTTCGGTGTTGAGGGGGTGCTTCTGGAACACTTTGGAATGAATAGAAAGGAATTACGATTGTTGCCGAAGAGATCTTTACCTTTGGAAGAAACAAAATGGTACGTGACCTCATGTGATGAGAGCTATGGATCTGCATGAATGTTCTTCACTAAGTGAAAGTTGGGAATCATCGCGATTAGGGACCTTACGTGAATTGGAGATCAAATGAAGGACTGGAAACGGATTCCGCAATAGCGTGAGAAATTCATTTTTAAGAAACCCCGTTCACAAGCTGGAAGTTGGATTTCCTGCATAGTATTGGGTTTTGGAGAAAATAAGTTTAACGATAAAATCCTAGAAAAATTGCAGAACCTAGTGCGAGTTACCAAGAGCAGTTGAATGCCGTTCTGGTGCTGGGATAAGTCTCAAAACTCTGTAAAATAATAAGGTTGTCGGAAAAGGATCTTAAGGCCAAAATTAGGCTCTTGTACAAAAAAATAAGTTCCTTGCGAGGAGATGTGTTTCTCGTTGTAGGACTTGATGTGTTCCTATTATATCTGTTGTGACTTGGAGAAACGAATTGAACCTAGGTACCGATCACGTGCAGCTTAAGAAAGCGTTTGTGTAAAAAAAAACACTCCTGCAAGATGATTTCAAACTGCGAAGAAACATTTTCTGACTGCGTATTCTTGAAATGAACCCTGCTGCTCCAAAGCAGTGGTTGGAGTTCATCTCAAACCAAAACCACGGTAGTGACTGCCACGGATGTAATTCAGGATCAATGTTGAACGACCGGGGCCAACATGAGAGAACTTGGACATAAGGGGGATTACATATTAGCCATAGGTTGATAACCCAACGGGACAAGATTAGTATCACCCTTGGGAAACATCAGCGGATGATAACTTGTTATTATGGTTCACTGGTGCAAGAAATAATACCCGTGTCAGGGAGATTGTGGAAGTATCTTTCTTGAGCGATTCATCGCGAAAAGACATTGAATCCATTTGCAATGTCCTCTATGACAGTGCCACTAGTCGTTCTTTTTGGATCTTGGTTGGCAGTGCTGGAACAGGTGTTGAATCTGGTGTGATCTTGATTGATCCGTTTTGATACAACCTCTGCAAATTGCTCAGTTTTTGTGCGGCTTTTGGGCAACGGGCATGATGACGAACTGTATCATGTAAGCTTCACTTTATACCTTTAAGCATTAATACTAACAAACACAAGGCCACAAAATGTTGTTATTTACCATGTGGGAATGTGAAATTGGACAATGGGAACATCTGTGGTAGCCATGATAGCAATAGAGGGGCATAATATCATATTCTCATTGCTCTCTCTCCCTTTCTCTCTCATTTTCCTTTTCTCAATTAAATGCTTCTGTTAATATTTTGCTTCGGTCACATTATGCTAGGCATCTGATTTTTTTTTTCCTAGTAGTCTCCCTGAGATTTCCTTGCTGTGCAATTGGAAGTTTTATCTATGTATTGCTAGTCCTATTGAACTTTTACATGAATGAACATCAATTTGCTTCCATTTAGTTTTTTCAGTGTTGTTTGGATGTTACTGTGAACTGATACATTCCCAGAACGTATTTGACAGAAATCCCCATAGCCGTCTGAAGTTATTGAGATGAAGTTTAGTTTTATGCACTTGTAAAAAATAAATTGTCCGACTGTTGGAGACCAATCATTGACCTCACCAACTGCATATAACATACAGCAACGAGGTCATTTTTTAGCCAAAATGATGGTACATGGTTTATGACATTATTCAAAAGGTTTTTATTTCCTTTTCCTTTTTAAAGTTTGTAACCTTTGAAGATTTTGAAGAAGCCATTGTTAGGAAATATGTTAGATTTCCCTCTTTGTCGGCAATTTAACTCAAGAGAGTATGTTAGTTTATTTACCAACTTAGATGAGTCCATTGACAATTACATAGTAAAGCTTAAAGTTGTTGACACTAGCTAAATCTTCTTCATGCTTCGGACTGGTAGGTGAAAGGTAAATCTTGTGTAACGCATAGTTATTGAGATTGCGTATAGATTGATTTTATCTAGGTTTATTGCGTTGGGCTAATTGGAATGTTGACCATGGGTAATTTAGTTTTTGACTATGGGAAGATTATCTTTTGTGATATTTTGGTCGCATTACCTTGCGAATTCATTTCTATAAATGAGTTTTTTTATTAAGTTTCATTTTTTTTGTAAGAGATAAAAAGGTTTTTGAAATTGTAGCTCCCAAGTTGGAATTTGCATGGACTATGGAGTTCGTTCGAATGGTAGT
>CM018894.1:15069333-15071833 GCA_009663005.1 Actinidia chinensis | reverse complement strand
GTTTCTCCCACCCATTCGATCGAGGTAAAAGTCAATTCAATTTAAAAGCATGCCAACTTGGCCCATCTCGATCAAATAGGGAGAAAAAATCAATTCAAAGACCCGATGCACACGCTACGATGATGATCTATGACAAATGAACTTTTTTTTCACTAATTGAGACTATGGTTTTAATTAGCAGAGTAAGACAACCATGATTAAAGCAATAAGTATTGGTAAATAGAGATTTAAATAACTCTACTCAATATATTAATGGATTCGTTCTACTTCTAATTAAGTGGACAATATTACAAAGAATTTGTAGGGTAATAATGGGTTCTTAAGTCTTAACATAAAATAGAAATAATGATTCAGAGTTTCTACTCAATTCCCACAAAATGAGGATTAGTCTATTTTAGTATTAAAAAAATAAATAGTTGATTTTTTTTCCAAATTTGTTCTATTTTTAAGAATTTTTAGGTCTTAAGAAAAATTAATAAAAAAAACTTTAATAAGAATATTTTCAAAACGGAAAATTTTCTATCTATGCCACCAAAACTTGGAATACTTCGCCTATTGTTAATTGCTTTTAGATTTGACAGATCTATAATTTCTAACATGATATCTAAGTTAGGTCATGAGTAGCTCTTCATTGAACTATCCGCACGAGTCTATATCTCTCGTCTCGCCTCTCTCTGTGCATGTGGTGATTCTCTCATAAGTCAATTATCTGCTCGGGTCTATATCTCTTTATCACTTTCACGTGCAGTTGGTCTTGGATTGCCCTTGCGTGGTCAAAATCTACGCCCAAATCAAATCTATTTCTCTATAGTGGACTCTCATGTGAGCAAAATTTCTGCTCAAGTCTATGGTTTATCTTTTTTGTAGAACTTGCTAATAGTGATCCAAATTGGATGCCAACAGTATGAAGTATCTATATATGATATTGACCTGTACGGCACCTCTCTCTGTCTCTCTCACAAGTTGAAAGTGCCTACATTCCATGATTTCCATATCTCTCAATCCTATCCTCGAAAAAGTTTCTATTTCTATTCATTGTTTTTTTTATTTCTGATTCATCCATTTTTAATAAAAAAACAAAATACTTCCAACATTTCTTTTTCAGTGAAAACAACCAAAGAGAAAAACTTAAATCCGAATTGCCTCAGTACGGTTTGTGCAATTAGAGGTGTCAAAACATTGCCGCCGAGTTGCCGTTGCGTGCCATTTTATTCGTTGCAAGTCGTGATTTAGTGCCGTGCGTGCCGGGCCCATTTACTTATAGTGATGTTTCGGTGTCGGCATTTTTTTTTAAGCGTCTGCAGTTGCCTTTTTTAACGTGTCACGGTCGTGAGCCATTTGTCTTTATTCGTGCACGTGCCGCTGCGGCCCGCTTACTTAATCGTGCGGCCCTGCATGCCGGCACACTAAACTAGTCGTGTGACTCGGGTCGTGCCGTCGTGCCCGTTCTACCTTAATCGTGTCGTGCCGTGCGGGGGGGCAGAACGACCTTAATTAATGTGCCTGCCGTGTCGGACCGTTTTAACTTTATTTTTGTTGTGCTACTCGTGCCGTGCTGCCCGTTACGTAATCGTTCGTGTCGTGCCTCGTATTTTAATTGTGTCGGTCCGTTTTTTAATTAAAGTAATTACAGTAGTTTTGTATAAAAAACAACACATAAGAATGCCTCAAATTTATAAAATATTTTGACACCAAAACGGGCATTTTCATGGGAAATCATAATTAAAATGTATGCTTGTGGATCAGGTTATGGGGGTTAGCAAGTCATGCACAAAAAAGTTAATTTATTAATTAAATTTTATTTTAATTTATTTAAGCAATTACACCATTCTTGCTACTCCGGGTCGTGTGTACACGTGCCGTTGCCTTGACACATTGTGCCATGCCCAGCCGTGCTGACTAAGTATGGTAGTGCCGTGCCAAACCAAGTAAAACTATAGTATCGTGCCCGTTGCCGTGACTGCCGGGCTTTTTGACGTTGCCGTGCTAATGCCGAGCCGTGCCGTGTTAAGCAAACTATCGTGTGTGCCAGTGCCGTGCTGCCACCATTTCCGTTTGCCCCATGCCGTAATAGTGCCGCTCAGGACCGTGCCATGAAGTCCGTTGCCAACATCTATACAGTGCCCGAAACTGCCCGTGCGAGAGTTTTTTCGTGCCATGCCGTGCCGTGCCGTGCGACAAGGCCCCATTGACACCTATATTAGTGCATAAAAAGTCATGAAAAAAGTCACCGCAATGCATGTCAACATTCAAGTGTGGGCTGTTTAGCATTGCCAAGTTTGACAACTGTTACTTACCATATATATGTATATATATGTATATATATGCCATATGTCATGCACGGATAAATGATTACAATATTCAGAATTGTTATATATATATATATGCCATATGTCATACACGGATAAACGATTACAATATTCAGAATTGTATAATTTAATTAATTTATTTTATTTGTTAAAATTTATCATTTAGCTCAATAGAGGCGTTAACTTTAATA
>CM018894.1:14919333-14926833 GCA_009663005.1 Actinidia chinensis | reverse complement strand
TTTCATAACATTATTTGTGCTCATTTGGACAAACTTTTTCAAGATTTTTTAGTTATTTTGATTTTTGATTTTTTTTTGTATTTAGTGAATTTTTTTAATTTTTTATCAAAATTTTCAAAAAAAGTTTTATCCTAACAAATTAGCTATATTTTTTTTGTCTTTATTGGAAATTATTTTTCAAATTTAAACAAAAGCCTTATATTTTAATATTCCTCTCATCAATAGGAACTAGAAAAATAAAAAATTTAGATCAAACGGTAAAATTTTTTCTTTAAAAACAAAAAAATTAAAAAATTAAAACAACTACAAAACCTTGGCCGAACTAGCTTTTAGTCAATATTATTATATGTATTATTGCTGAAAGACTTTTTCGTGAGAGGCATGTAAGAGATTTATTCACTTTCTTTTTTAACTTCATTTTTTTATCGTTTCAAACTATTTCAACATGGAAGATAAAATAAAAAACAAATATATTCTTTTCTTCCCTTAAAAAAATTTCTTAAAAAGTTTAGAAAGCTTATAAACTCCAAAACCCTAAAAACCGCCACTATTCTTCTCTCCTCTCTCAGCCATAGCAAACCCGTTTATCTATTTTCTCTACCAGCAACTTATCCAGCAAGGTAATTCCTTTTTTATACTATTTTATTTATATATGTATGTTTAACAACCTTTGTTTTTACTTCTCCTTTTTCACATTTACCATTCAGTACCATCACCATCAATAACAGTACAGAGTATAATTTTTTATCACTTTTAGTTAAATGTATTTTTATTACTTTTGGTCTTATATAAAAAAATAAGTTGCAACAAGTTTTAAAATTATTTTAAAATTTCATTCTCTCTTATTTTTTTTTAAAAATTATGTATTAAAAGATATATGGTATAAGTATATAACCTAAAAATAAAAAAAAAACACAGTCCCATTTACTATTGTAACATAAATATAATTCTCGGATTAAAACTAACCCCATAGATGATTTATTATTGAAAATACTTTCTATTAATTAGATGCATCAATTTATCTTTTGCACCTTAGTTTAAAAAGAAAAGTCTTTAAATGTTAAGGAATACGTATAAGCCATTTTTGCTAAGATTAGTGATGGGTTTTTGAAGTAGATTTTATTAAATTGTAATATTACAAACTTTTTAATTATGTGTGCTATTAATCATGACAAATTTCAATATAATTTGACTTTAAGGAGTGTAAAATACTTTTAATAATTCTTAAATTATGGTGTTATTATGTCGACAAAATCATACCTATAGAATTAATATAGTATATCTTTATTTATGATTTTTTAAAAAATTATTGACTGATTTCTTTTGTTATTGGAAAGTGGACGAGAGAGATATAGGTTGCACACCATTTTTTTACCAAGAATTTGTTCGTGAACTTTTAAAAATTATTGCACTAAAAAAATTAATTCCAGTGTATATTATATTACATACGGGTTCAATACTTATATGTACCCAATTTAATAATTTTTTTTTTCAATTGATACGTATATTTGCAACAATATGTATATACACAAGTAAATCTAAGGGTAAGTACCACAATCATGCCAATGTCTTTCATTTTATCTAATTTTTCTAAAAAATTGTCACTAATTATTAATTATCTAGATTATTGGTGGGGAGACAACCACAAACCCCAAATTACCAATGCGGAAAAAAAACTTAGGCCTAAAGAGCTGCTACATAGGGTGTTGGGCCGTTATGTACTTGGATTGGTGCGGGTAGGGCAGGGTCAAGTGGAGGGAGAATTCACTAATGGTTTAGAGCGGCCGCACAAGGGATTCGAGACTACGGTTCTGTTTGGTAATGCTTAAAAATTAAGTATTTTTTTAAGTTTGTTATTGAAAATGTCAAGATTTTTTAATTTTTAATTTTTGTGGTTTTACTTTAGCTAAAATTAAGGAAAAAAATAAAAACAGAAAACCAAAATAACTAACTCTTATTGATTTTTTTACTTATTTTAAGAAAAAAGTTAAAAAAAAACTAAAAACAACTGGTGCCAAACGGAACCTACGAAATGAAAATGGTGCTTGTAAGTGTGATTTGTTCAAATCTATAATATAAATCACAATTTATTTTGAATCTCAAATCTATTTCTCGCTATTTATGATTGAAATTCATTTAAGTTAATTCAACGTCTGAAATTTCAACTGAGAATATTTTTTTTCCTCTAATATATATATCATTTTCTTCTTCTCAAAAGTGTGGAATCCACATAGATTTTTATGCAATGGACAAAATTTTTTAAAGTTTGACATATTAGTTGTAAGGATTTAATTTTTTATATATATAAAATTTTGGACATTGCTATGTTTATTGAGTTTTAAATGAACGATTTTATAACTTGTGGGATTAAATTTCAGAAGACATTTAAATTGAGAGAATATAATGTAATTAAAGTTGGAGGGGCTGTAAGTGTAATTTTAATTCCCGCCGAAAGCATTCGGTTCCCGAAGGGCGTCCGAAGAAAGACATTAAAGAAAGAAAAAGAAAACAAAAGAAAAGTCAAAGAACTAAACCCGAAGAAGAAATTAAAGAAAGAAAAGAAAATAAAAATAAAAATAAAAAGATAAAAAAATAAAATACTTAATAATTAAATAATACAATAATAATTTTATATATATAATATACTTTTATAAAATTTATACCTCGTTCGGCAGAAAATCTCGATTAAGGACTAGAAAGGGAAAGAAAGAGAAGACAGAGAGAGAGAATAGAGAAATTATAATGGTGTGGGTTAAGTTTTTGATCATGAAAGATAGGGGGGAGATCAACGGTGAGATGACGTTGGATCATGCAAAATTTAGTATGACGATCACGGACGCCTGGGATCTTCATATTTCGAATTCGACGGTGTTCAATTCTATTTGAGGTACAGGGGTTAGTTTGTTGGGTTTTACTTTGATTTTTATTAATTAATAGGCTTATATAAGTCTAATTAGATATTATTTTTTTGTATTAAAATGCAACTGAACCAAATTTTAGTTTTGCTGGCCTAATTTCCTTTTTATGCACAAAATTAGAATAAGACTGTTTTGGAACTTTTTTATTTGAAATATTTTGATTTCATATTAGATTTTTGTCAAATTAATACTCATAAATGCTTATGAAAATATTGACCCATTAAATGATTGATAACTGTGATTTTTATGTATACTGTGAAACTGAGTGTTTAAATAAAAAATTCAAAAAGACATGAACGGGTTTAGAAATGAAATTTGGAATTGAGAATGAGATTATTTTTATGAAATGATACGCTAAATATATACCGAAATTAGATGCACAGAATACGGAGGGAATTTATAAGCCCACGGTGAAAGTCGCAAATTGACAAAATGAAAGTCCTAGATGCAAGTAGGAGGGAATGTGCATAGCCCACGGTGAAAGTCTGTGGAAAATGACAAAATGAAGTCCTTAGATGGGTAACGATACGGAGGGAATGTCATAGACCACGGGAAAAGTTCGGGAAGTGACAAAATAAAAAAATCCTAGCGAAACGATACGGAGGGAATATAATAGCCCACGGGTAAAAGTCGGGAAAATTTTTTTTTTCGAACGGTGTTATCTTTACGTACTTAGTGCATATGAGGTTCGCTTCAGTATTGGTTTAGGTGTGTCTTCTAAATTTATTATTGGAGTAATGCCTTATGAGAAAAGTGATTTTGGGAAACTGTTGATCTTGAGAAAACACGCGTGAAATCAAAAGTATATTTTGATATAAATGAAAGCTTACTTTATTGTATCATGTTTTCATTAGTATTAGTTATGTATCATGGTTTTGGCTTGAAGTATCAAGTCCATTGTAAATCTTTTCAAGGGTGGGTAACTCAACTTTACTATATACAAAAAATAACTTTTTCAGTACGAGGTTTTATCAGGTCTGGAGGCATGTGGATGCCAGTGTGCTGTTTAATTTGTAACCACATAAAGTGTAGGTAATTAGATATTGTAATATTATTTCCGCACTATGATGTAAAATGACAGTGTATGGTCCATTTTTTGTTTGAACTTTTTCGCATGGGGTGTTTGCTTACGGGCGGGTCTTGGTTTGACCGGGGCGTCGTGACAAATGAGTATCAGAAGCTCTAGGTCGAATACCACGTTTGGGTAACGTTTAAGTATGAGAGGGTAACGTTAGTGTACTATCTATGTGAGTGATAACATGAACGTACATGCTACATTGAATTGAATTTGCTTATGCTATAGCAATTTTTTGATCAATCGGGTACGTTTATCTAATTTCGAGGACGAAATTTCTTAAGTGGTGGAGGTTGGTTGTAAAGGTTTTCATTTTATTTATATATATAAAATTTTGGACATTGTATGTGTATTGAGTTTAATTGAACGATTTTCTAACTTATAGGATAAATTAAAGAGGACATTTAAATTGAGATGATATAATGTAATAGAAGTTGGAGGGGTGAGTGTAATTTGTCCGCCGAAGAAAGATTAAAGAACGAAAAAGAAAAAGAAATAAAATAATAAAATAATAAAATAATAATATTTATATATATAAATATACTTATAAAATCTAAAATTAGGGAAGAAGAAGAAAACCGGATAAAATATTATAGATTTTATAAGTATATTTAATATATAAATATTATTATTTTATTATTTTATTTCTTTTTTTTCTTTAATTCTTTCTTTCGGCGCCTCTTTCGGCCGAATGCTTCGGCGGGACAAATTACACTTCAGCTTCCTCCAACTTTTAATTACAACTTATATCATCTCAATTTAAATGTCCTCTTTAATTTACTCCATAAGTTATTAAAATCGTTCAATTTAAACTCATTACAACATAGCAATGTCCAAAATTTTATATATATAAAAAAAAAAATTAAAACATTAACAACCTCTACCACTTAGAAGAATTTCGTCCTCGAAATAGCTAAAGTACCCGATGATCAAAATATTGCTATAGCAGTAAGCAATTCAATATCATGTAGCATGTACGTTCATGTTATCACTATCCATAGATAAGTACACTAACGTTACCCTCTCAATAACTTAAACGTTAAACCAAAGTGGTTTCGAACCTATAGAGCTATGATACATGTTGTCACGCCCCGGTCAAACCAAGACCCGGGCCACGTAAGCAAACAACTCACATGCGAAAAAGTCAAACAAAAAATGACAATACACTTCATTTACATCAGAGTGCGGAAAATAATATTTCAAATCTAATTACACTTTAATGTTTATCAAATTAAACAGCACAACTGGCATCCACATGCATCAAGACTCAGGATAACCCTCGGGGTACCTGAAAAATGATTTTGTTATAGTAAATAAGCTGAGTACCTTGAAAGATGTAACAATGGACTTGATACTTAAAGCCAAAACCATGATTACATAAACTATACATGAAAACATGATACAATAAAGTAGGCTTTCATTTATATCAAAATATACTTTTGATTTCAATCCGTTTTTTCTCAAATCAACAGGTTTCCAAAAATTTCCACTTTTCCACAAGGCATTACTCCAATAATTTAGATACAAACACCGAAACCATACTTAAGCCCTCATTATGGACTAAGTACGTAGATAACACCGTCACCTTTCCGGACTTTTAACCGTGGGCTATGATATTCCTCCGTATCGTTGGTCATCTAGGACGTTTTATTTTTAATCCAACTTTCCGGACTTTCACCGTGGGCTATGACATTCCCTCCGTAGCGTTTTAACCCATCTAAGACTTTCATTTTGTCAATTTTCCAGACTTTCACACACCGTGGGCTATGACATTCCCTCCGTATCTTTTGCCATCTAGGACTTTATATTGTGTGGCTTAATCTAAGCCATCTAATCTGGTTATTTTAGAGTGTCCTTCCTACAACATTCTCATTCTCAATTCCAAATTCCATTTCTAAACCCAAGTTCATGTCTTTTTGATTTTTTTGATTTCACACAATAAATCTTCACAATATACATAAAAATTCACCTTAGTCAATCAAGTTCCAATGTGACCACACATAATTCATTTAAAGAGAACCCAATTTAATTATAATTAGCTGTCAATTATTTTCATAGGTATTTATGAAATCTTAATTGACATAAAATCTGATATTAAATCAAAATAATTTCAAATACAATTTTCAACATTTCTATCTTTCAATTTTAGCATAAAACTTTAAATTATACTCATCAAACACTAAATTTTTCATTCAAGTTTAATACAAAAAAAAATAATGTCTCAATAGACTTATGTAAGCTATTAACAACCAAACACAACATAAAACCCAAACAAACTAAACCCCCTTTACCTCCAAAAGAAGTTGACACATTGTGGATATGAAGATCAGGCTTCCAATGATCGTCATACTAAAAAATTTGCAGATGATCCAACGTATTTTCATCGTCACCGTGAATTCTGCACCCCTATCTTTCACGATCAAAAACATTAACCACACCATATAATTTCTACGACATTCTTTCTATCTTCTTCTCTTTTTCCCTCTTCTCTTCTTCATCGAGCTTTCTTCTCCTATTTATAGATTTTAAAAGTATGATTTATATATATAAATATTATTATCTTTATTATTTTTATTATTTATATTTATATTTTCTTTTTTTTTTCTTTTTCTTTTTCTTTTTCTTTCTGTAATTCTTTCTTTTGGCCGCCTTCTTTCGGCCGAATGTTTCGGCGAGACAAATTACAGACTTCAGCCCCCTCCAACTTCTAATTAATATATCATCTCAAAAATTTAAAATGTCCTCTTTAATTTTGTAATCCACAAGTTATAAAAGTCGTTCAATTTAACTCAATACAACATATCAATGTCCAAAATTTTATATATATAAAAAATTAAACCTTATATTTTTATGCCAATTGAAGTTATTTTTAGTGCGCGATGGCCCACACCACACCAACCGTTAAAATACCTATTTTTCTTCCCCATATATTATCCAAAATGTAGCAAACACTGTATTGTGAAGATCTATAATTTTAGTTAATTGTTATACATTTTGTAGCAATGTATCTCTCCGTATTGCAGCATTAATCTTTTAGTCTGACACACTTTATCACTCCTGTTGTAATCTTTTTTTAAATTATTATTTAAAACTCTAAACGCATGTCCCGCCATTAAAAGGTAATTTTTTTTACTTAGAAAGTTGTAATAACGGGGAAGTACAGTTAATGAATACGTTAAATGTCAACATAACAGGACAATCGGTAAAAAATTATTATTTTATGAAATTTTAAAGATATTTGCTTACTTTAATTTTGTATGCTACCTAAATTGATTCCGCTAAAATAGTTTATAACTTTTTTTAAATTTATATTGACCGCTTACGTTTTTTCCGTGCCGTTTTTTGCTGTTTTTAGGGTCATGGCGTCCACATCAAGGGAACCGACAATTCTACCGAGAGATTTGGAACTCAGCCAAACAGGGATTTACATGAGACAGCAAGTTTAACATGCGCCACATGCGTATATCAAATAGCAAGCTCTAACATGCGCTACGTGCGTACATCAAA
>CM018894.1:14864333-14866833 GCA_009663005.1 Actinidia chinensis | reverse complement strand
ACTTGGCTCAAAGGTGGTACATGGGTGGTTAGACATCAACCAGACATGCAATTTATGATTTGAGTTCACCATGAACCTATGCATGGAATTCCTACTACTCTATTGCACCTTGTACAAGGCCATCTTATCCTAGAAACAAAATAAGTATATCAAAATAATGAATACTTTGGAGCTTTTTATGACATAATGAATACAACATTGATTCAGCCCCACCTCACGCCCTACTCTAGTCCAGTTAACATAGCTTGAAACCAACTCCTGAGGCTACACTTCCCTTGTAAAGCTGATCAAACTAACTTCCGCCCAAACGAAGCTAGGCTATACTAACCAAACAAACCAATTCCAGTCCACGAAATAAAAGAACCAATACAAACCAAAAAATCATTCTCCGAATAAACTTAAAAACAGTTTTGCACAAGGAACTCAAATTTACCATATGCTGTACTAAATTTTTTTACAGGGACACCAGTTGCTCATCACTAACACAGCTGCTTACTTATCCATAGAATGTAAGTTGATTTTATTTCAAATATTAGTCTGAATGATACAATTATTGTAGGCTATAATACCTACTATATGTTCCTTAATACAGCATATGTATGTGACTCATAAATTCAAAATCTTTAAATGACACTAAAATGTCTTTAGCATGCTATCAATATATTGAATAAAACTTTCTCTATTTCGACTGAAAATACTTCAAATCAAAAAACTACAACACTGCATTCACGACCCCAATGCAATCGAGAAATTCTTAAAACACAACCAAGGAAGTAAAATACTCAGATTCAGGACAAACTCAACAGGAACTGAATAAATTTAGCTGAACAAAATAGACAACTAAAAAAAGTTACTACACTGATAAAGCATGACCCAAATTATATCAATCTCACCTCTCAGCAGCCCGAACCGCGAGCCTACCGCAACACTGCGAACTTTGTTGGATTGCTGCGTCTCCTTCCCGTCAGAAGACATAGGAAGCCCAATTATAAACTCATCAACCTCCTGGGTTTCAATCAATCATTTTATTAAATTCGAATTATCATTAACACCTCTAGCATAAAGCAACAATTACGCTTGCTTTAGGCCCCCAATTTTTTTTATACCAATACTATTCGCTAATATATCATTCTTTTTTAAAGTTAAAAAGGTCCTACCAAGAACGAAAAGAACCTAAAAATAGCGAAGTTCACAAATCTATAACCATCTACACTAACAAGTTAGTGTACCTGTCGTTGAGCAATTTCAAGAAGTCGATGCTCGAGTTTCTGTCCTCGCAGCTCAAGAACCTAGGGCACGAAAACGCGATAAACCCTTACAAGTTAGTGTGGGTGGGTGGGTGAGAGAGAGAGAGAGAGAGAGAGAGAGAGAGAGAATACCGTAAGGGGACGAACAGAGAAGCCCTTGCTAAGGGCGAGGCCGGTGCGGGACATTCCCAGGTCTACCCCCAGACTGAACCCTCCTCTCCAGTTCGAATCGCGCTTCCGGCGGAGGGCATTTGGGGGAATTTCCACCAAGGACACTGCCCTTATTTTGGATCCCTTAAACATGCGTATGGTTGAAGGGAGGTGGTGAGAATTAGGGGTACTAGTGCCCTTCAAAAGGGCGGGATGTGTGAGAGAGGAGAGAAAAACTCCCAATTGATGCGCCATTCATGGCCCCTTTTTACAGTTCGTATATGTGAAGTGAGCAAGGGAAGCCTTCCTAGTAGATGAGAGATGGAGAAGACCATTGCATACGACGTCGTATGCTGTACTTGCACATGGGCTTTCACATAATGTGGGTGTTCACATAATGTGGGTGTAAATACGGCCCGACCAACCCAATTTTTTTCGGGTTACATGGACCGGCCCAAAACCCATCAGCCTCCCACTAAGAATCAAGCTTGAACCGACTAGTCTATTTGTCGGATGCCTAGACCCAGGGCTAACTCACGAATTCGGGCTTTGGACTCGGGCACAGCTTACATTCGGGCATTTATTTGGACATAGACCCAAACTTTTGTATTTTTTTTTTTTTTAACTTTTTAGACTTTGATTTTTTTTATTTATTTTTTAATTCAGACTTTTGCGTCGGGTCAGACTATCGGGCGGGCCTTATGACAAATTTCAGCCTGGGCTTCGAACCTTAATTTTAGCAGGCTTCGGGTTTGAAACCCTAGGGGCCTGGCTTAAGTTGAGGCTCGGGCCAAGTGGCCCGTAGGAGGGCACGGCCAGCTTCATGCAATTTACACCTATTAGTGGGGCAGGCCTTGACATTCTGTCTTTTAACTTCTCACAAAAATAATGAAAAATTGTAAATGTGTTGGGTAATGTAGAAATAGTTGTTTTATTTTTCATCTAATGTATTTTAATTTAACATATTTTCTTCTTTATTCAATTTCCGCTGACCATACTATTTGGTCTAGTGGTCGTGTCAGATAATATTTTTGGGTAAGGGTCAAGTTTAAACTCTTATGAGAGAAATTTGATACTCAACGAGTGGATGGTTTAGGGGTTAA
>CM018894.1:14839333-14849333 GCA_009663005.1 Actinidia chinensis | reverse complement strand
ATAATGGATTAGTTATAATTTACCCCTTAAAGTATTGACGGATTCTCTCTTTAGCTCTTCAACGAAAGATTTTTCCACTTTGGACATATAACTAACTCCTTCCAATTTTTTAATTAGATGTTACATACTTAAGATTGTTGACTGAAGGAATGGGAGGGGGATAAATTTTAACTTTGTTTGGGGATACTTTTTAGATGAGTTGGATTAAGGGGGGAGATAAGGGAAAAAAAATATAAGAGAAAACAAATATAAAAATTAGATATAAAAATATATTTTATATATATATAGATATATATATAAAATTATACATTTTGTTTTCTTATAATATTTTTATCCCCCACCCCCTTATCCTCCGGATACTTTTAGTTAGGGTTTAGGTCACCCAAAAATTATCCGCCTCTATCCACCTTCGGGGGCATAAATTATCCGCCTCTATATCCGCCAGCTAAACGCCGGGGGAGAAAAACTATCCGGAGGGAAAAGTTATCTCCCTCCAAATCCGGTAGCCAAACGACTCCTTACATGACACCTATGTGGCGCCCATGCGGATAAGTAGACCCATACGGCCATACCCACTCTCAATCTCAGACAACACACACAGAGCCAACCGTCAATCCAAACATAGACTGAAAAATTATATTATCTCGAGTAAAAAATACATTACAACGAGATCAAAAAAGAAAAAAAATTAGGAATACAAAGCACCATTGCCAATGAAGTATATTCCAACAATTATAGGTCGAGTTGCAAATTGGGCCGGGCTCGATAAACCCACCGGGTGTTCAGCTCAGAATGGGCATTTAGAAAAAGTGATTGTCATGAGCATTATGTTTGGTTCCGTAGTCCACCACCAACTGGACACGGGCTGGACGTCCCCACGAATCCAGCCGTTTCCAACCTGGCGACTTCGAGATTATTTCGTGAATTTGTTATTTAGGTGGGCATGTTCATTATTTTGAATAAGTTATGAACTTCCTTGTAGTTAACTCCGCGTACCAAATGATGTTATAAGAAGCTTTATTACTGCAAACATGGAACTCCAGCTTCCAAACCACTGCGTCCTTCACATGCATAAACCGGCTACAATTTATTATTCGTTAGTCTTACCATATATTATTAGATCCAAAAACATACATAATGCAAGTAATTAAAGCATATCTCTCTAAAATAAGAAATTATGGTACAAAAAAATTTGGATCACACCATTAATTTGTATACTATAAATATTTATATTATAATATATAAAAAGTTTAAAAGTAAAGTAAGTAAAAATAAAGTCAATTACTTATAAATTTTTTTTAATAAATTAATTATAAACTTATTACTATATTGTATTTTACTTACGATACATACGGACAAAATATATTAACGTACAACACGTATATAATTTTTTAACTGAAGCTCTTAAAAAAATACTTATTCAAAACTCAAATATAAAAATATAACATTTCAACTGTGTCATCAAAATTTAAAATAACTCGAAAAATAAAAATTAAAAAATAGCAAATCGGGCCGGGTCCACTACGCTCTAAAGATCCAGCTCAGCCATTGAGAGTAGGGGTCAATGGTCCGAGCTGATTGGGTCTCGACGTTCGGTTTTTAGGCTTGGAGCCCCGCCCAAGACCCGTGACCTAATCGGGGTGTGGTAGCCAGCCCGGAGACCCTATGCACCATACCCTATAGTTCAAAAAACCAATGCAAATAAGGAAAACAAAGCAACCATGCCAATGAAGTATTCCAAACTACTAATACATATTAAGGGAAGCAAATAAAACCTAATATTATCAAGCTCAAAATACCAATGAACTGTACACATAGCATATAAATGTTTTTTTTTAAAGTCGTAGAGGTGCAGCCACCCGGCTGTGCACTAACTCCATCCTTGATGCATAGTTTGAGAATTAGACGTTGTGTCAGGCCATTTTTTTTCAATGGATCTACATTCCAGAAGCTTGCAAACTTATCCAACAGTTGAAAAGGTGCATTTTTAACAATTGTTTTCACAGCCATTAACCATAAGTTACAAAATCCCAGTTCCCTGCTATACCTATAACCAACAAAAATGCCCCAAACGAAGTATACAATCCAACCGGGGGGCACAGTTGGGGACCAGACAATGACGAGGGGGAAGCTGTCATAAGACACCGATATGAGAATTAACGTGGCTAAATACTTTCGAGTAGTTTTACGTGGATTTCCCTTTTAAATTTCTTCTTCAACGCAACGCAAAGCCATAAAAATACTGACTGCATGAAAAAAATATATTATACTTACAACAAGTATATAATTTTTTTTAACTGAAGCTCTAAAAAAATACTTATTTCAAACTCAAATAAAAAATATAACATTCCAACTGTGTCATCAAAATTTAAAAATAAACCGAAAATAAAAAAAAAGAAGCAAATCGGACCGGTCCAGTTTGCTCAAATCCAGTCCAACCATAGAGTAGGTCGGTCTAATGGTCCGAGCTGATAAGGGGTCTCGACGTTCAGGTTAGGCTTGAGCCCGCCCAAGACCCGTGACCAAATCGGGTTGTGCCGGCCCAAGGCCCAGATGGACCATATTTGCCACCACTAAAAACATAGTCACCACTAATGCAAGAATTAAGGAACACAAAGCACCATTGCCAATGAAGTATTCCAACTACCAATACCGATTAAGGAAGCAAAATAAACACCTAATATTATCAAGGCCCACCCAATACATGAACTGCACACATGGCATAAAGATGTTTTTTTTAAAGGCGTAGAGTTTTGCAGCACACGGCTTGTCCTAACTCCATCCATGAATTGTATAGTTTAGAATTTAGACGTTGTCAGAACATTTTTTTTCAATGGATCTGCACTTCAGAAGCTTTTTTACAAAATTATCCAGCAGTTGAGAAGGTGCATTATTAACAATTGTTTTCCACACCCATGACCAATGAGTAAAATCAGCTCCCTTCTACTACTATAACAACAAAAAAGCCCCAGACGAAGTATACAATCCAAACGGGGACAGGTGGGACCAAGACAAAGATGAGGGAAGCTGTCATAAGACCGCCTGATATGAGAATAACGTGGCATAAATACTTTCGAGGTGTTTACGTTGGATTTCCTTTTAAATTTCTCTTCAACGCAAACTGCCAAGCATAAAACAAGTGGCTGCCGATGGAAAAATATATTATCGTACAACAAGGATATAATTTTTTAACTGCCTAGCTCTAAAAAAATAAATTATTCAAACTCAAATAAAAAATACACCATTTTAACTATGTCATCAAAATTTAAAAATAAACCAAAAAAAAAAAAAAAGAAGCAAATCGGACCGGTCCAGTTTGCTCATATCCAGCCCAACCATAGAGTAGGTCAGTCTAATGGTCCGAGCTGATAAGGGGTCTCGACGTTCAGGTTAGGCTTGAGCCCGCCCAAGACCCGTGACCCAATCGGGTTGTGCCAGCCCGGACTGACCATATTTGCACCACTAACTATAGTCACAACCAATGCACGGATTAAGGAACACAAAGCACCACTGCCAATGAAGTATTCCAACTACTATATACAGATTAAGGAAGCAAATAAAACATAATATTATCAAGCCCAAAATACCAATGAACTGTACACATAGCATATAGATGTTTTTTTTTAAAGTCGTAGAGGTTGCAGCCACCACGGCTTGTCCCCTAACTCCATCCGTGATTGCATAGTTTGAGAATTAGACGTTGTCAGGCCCATTTTTTTCAATGGATCTGCACTTCCAGAAGCTTGCAAACTCATCCAGCAATTGAGAAGGTGCATTAACAATTGTTTTCCACACCCATTGACCAATGAGTAAAATCCAGTTCCCTGCTACTACTATAACAACAAAAATGCCCCAGACGAAGTATACAATCCAACCGGGGACAGTTGGGACCAAGACAAAGATGAGGGAAGCTGTCATAAGACCGCCCGATATGAGAATAACGTGGCTAAATACTTTCGAGTAGTTTTTACGTTGGATTTCCCTTTTAAATTTCTTCTTCAACGCAACTGCAAAGCCATAAAAACACGTGGCTGCGATGGAAATATGCATACTCACAAGAT
The DNA here is from genome assembly GCA_009663005.1 of Actinidia chinensis. Classification (NCBI taxonomy): domain Eukaryota; kingdom Viridiplantae; phylum Streptophyta; class Magnoliopsida; order Ericales; family Actinidiaceae; genus Actinidia; species Actinidia chinensis. The sequence goes on along the minus strand of CM018894.1, from coordinate 14,845,272 downwards.
GTGTTTTAAATGGAGAGTGTATGCTATTGTGGTACTTGATTGAGACCATACCAATTAACAATCCGTACCAGGTCATGTATGCGACATGAAATGCCATTGGTAGAGCCAATCCCCTCACCCTCCTTGAAAAAATTAAAATAAGAAAACTAAGAATATATATATATATATTATATATATATATATATATATATATATATATATATATATTATATATATATATATATAAACAAGTTAATCCCATCAATTAAAAATAGGGAAATTATAACAAAATAAAAACTCTAGAGTTTGACTATGTGAATAAATTAAATTTTACAGTTTCAATTGTAGTAAATTAAACGATGTAGTATTAATTGGATAACAATGCAAATCGTCCGTTAATCTCGTTAATCTCTGTCTACTTAGGGTACTTAGTTCCTGTCCAAAATATTTGAAAATGAGTTCTTATAGTGCTTCCCTTATTTTAAATTCATAACCAAACCAATTAATAAAACAAATTAGGGAGTTTGAGTTTTGTTTTTATTTAGATAGACAAATTTTTATGCAATTCTCGAATAAAAATAGTTTGATTAGGTCTTTAAAAAAAGAAAAAATTATATATGTCAAGATTTCAGTGCATTTTAGACGGAAACTAGTTAGTTCCGTTGACCTTAGGTGGATGAAGAATAATAGATAATTTAAATTACTACTGAATTAAAATTACATAGTTTAATTTGTTATAATTGAAATTATAATAAATTTTGAGATTTTGTACGTAATTTTCCCTTAATAATGGCAAATAGGGTTTGATTTTTCAATGGCATTTGAGTCATTTGGTCAAGATAACAAATGTAAAGTGTAGATTCGATTGTAGACTCTGTTTCAATACATAGATTTGAAATCAAGAGATTTTAAATTCTTATCCCAAATCGATTGAATATGTTTGGATAGCGGATACACCAAATGATTTGAAATTAAGAAAAATCGTCCCTTGAATTTTAAGAGCAAAATGAAGAGATTTTAAATAATTTTCTTTCTCTCTCTCTCCCTCTCCCTCTCCTCTTCTCTCTCTATCCAAAATATTATCGGTTGAAATCTAAGTAATTAAAATCTTTTTCTAAAATAATATATTCAAATGGTGGATTTCAAATACTTAAGTATTTGAAATTTATGCATGTATTTGAATTAATCTATAGAAATTTAAAATACTTAGGGCAGAGCCTTGGTGTATATAGTGGGACACACTTATAATAAATCTCATCAAAAATAATTTCAATATTTTCGAACCCTATGTAGAGCGAGGAAGAGCTGGGAAGGGTAGTTACCGGTTGTTGCGAGGACGGAGACCAGCAAATCGAGGACGATGATCCACTATGCGAACAGGTATCGTCTCAGCGCGGGCCATTGTCAGACAAAATCTGCAACAAATTAGGAGTTGCAAAATTAAGCCATTTTGGAGGTTTGGGCGTGTAAATTGTAAAGGGCTGGGCTACGAAAACTGCCTCTTCCAAGTCCTATTTTAAGTTGGGTAGTCGTAAAGAGGAATGTTTATTGTCAAAAAGCATTTTGTAATTCATAATCATGACAAAAGGTTTTTTAGAATAAATAGCTTTGGGAAGTACTGTTTCAAATTGTCCTTATAAGTTTTTTTAGTGTTTTTCTTTTTATTAGGGGAAACAAAAATTTATTTTCTGTACACATTGTTAGAAATAAATTTTTGTTACAAGTTGAAGTTTTTTTTTTTTCGAATTTTTCACTTTTCACTATTTTCCCTATTAAAAAATGCAAAACAAGTTTGAAATATTTCTTCCCCCCCTTCGTATTTCGATCACTTCATCCTATCAACAAGTTTTACAATTACTGGTAATAGTTTTACAAGTATGTTCGATCACTGCATCCCGTGGTTAAATCTCTTCTAAGGCTCCGGTAATTTCGGTCCAAACCAAAATTCTAGGCTCCGTAATTTCGGTCCAAATCGAATAAATCCAGAAAGATTGCATCAGTATAGCCAGTCAACAAGATCTTCGGTTGGCCCCACAATAATAAAGTTCATTTTTATATATGGACTTTATACACACTGTACCAGTCCAAGTTGATATTAATGAGAAAAATAAGAGAAATAAATAGGGGGAGAGAGAGAGAGAGCTGAGTAGTCGCGGCGGCAACTAAGAAATATTTTAGAATTTTTATATGGTTAATCTAATTTTTTCTTAAGGGCTCGTTTGGTTGGAGAATATGGGAGGGGGATAAATTTTAGAGGGGATAAATTTTAGATAGGGATAACTGTTAACTTTTGTTTTGGGATACTTTTTAGAAGGGTGGATACGGGTGGAGAATCATAAAGAAATAATATAGGGAGAACAAATATAAATATTTAGATCGTAAAAAATATATTTTATTCCTATATCTATATATTATAAATTAATACATTTTATTTTCTCCTTTTATATATTTTTTTTCTTATCCCACCCCCTTATCCCCGGATAACTTTTAGTAGGGGTCTAGGCCACCTAAAAATTATCCACTCTAATCCACCTACTTCCGGCATAAATTATCCGTCCCCATATCCGTAGCCAAATCGACCAAGGGAAAAAATTATCCTGAGGAAAAAAGTATCCCGCCTAATCCGTTAGCCAACGGCCCTAAGAGGGATAATTGTTGTAAAGTCTTCGTAAGGATTTACATTCAAACATTCAAAACAAAAATATTACGTTTTATTTTACTACAAAAATTTTAAATTTTGTGTAGAAATACGAGAGTTTTAAATTAAGATGACAGAGATGGCGAGAGGAGAGATAAAGGAGGGTCTTTGTATTTTGGAGAAATTTTTTGCTATGTTTCGGCAATAAACATTAAGGGTAATTTTTGGAAGAAATTAATCAGTCCCCAAGTTAAATGGGTTTTTTATTGGGTTAGATCTTTATTTAGTTTAAATCCGATTCTAAGGATTGGTATCCAAATGTCCCTTTTTTAATATGGGTCTTGCCTGAGAACAAAATGAGAAAAAAAATAATTTTTTGATACAACATTTTCATACTTTTTAATATATTTTTTTCTATTTTATACCCTTTTTATAATTTTTTGGAGACTATCCTGCTCTAAGAACGGTTTATAGCATTCCTTTTAATCTTTGTTATTTATTTTATAAAATTATACAATACTCAATCAAATCAGATCAAACCACAGGAATTTAATTCAATCTCGTCATTTTAAAAAAACCGTTTTTTTTTTTTAGCTGCAAGGATTGGGCAGCAAAAACGAAATAAAAAGAATGAAGGAAACTTAGCTCCGTTTGGGCACCCCACCACCCAGCTTTTTTTCGCTGGCTTGTTACTTAAATAAGCAAAAAGTTCCAATCAAATTGGCCTTTTTTTGCTTAGTTTTAGCTAAAGTACAGCTATAAAAGCAAAAAAATCAAATTGTGATTGTTTTAATAACAAGCTTAAAAAATCTTGGCTTTTCAGTCATACCAAACGGAGTCTTAGAAAGAACCACCTGGAGAGGACATGTTGTCTTCTACTCATAAAAGTTTGGGTTAATTGTATTTTACCACCCTAAATTATTGTTCACTGTCATTTAACTCCCCTAAACTAAAAAATCAATTAACTTGTCCCCTTAAATTATTAAAATTAATTACTTTGGTATTTTCGGTAGCCCGTCGTTAAAATATACATATTAAATTATTATGTGAGTAGCTCCGGGCATAAAAACGAAATAAAATCCCTACATAACCCTAGTTTTTTTTGTAAGTAAACCTATATTTTTAGAACCAAATACCAAATATCCCATATATAAGGGCACAAGAAAAAAAACAAGAAATAGGACCTCTATTATAGTAATATTGGGGCAATTTGATCTAAAAAGGGTCGATTACAGGACAAATTTTACTGGCAATAATATACAAAAAATAATTAAAAATAGTAAATCAATTCACACAAGCTTAGACATTGCCTATCTATGGTAATCACAGTTGTGCGCTCTCTATGGACCGATCCCCCATAATGAAGAGCAGCTATCCATAGCCACCGTACGGATCCATGGAAATGCCACATCCCATACCCAAAATGCAATAATAGATCATCACATAACGTTTTAGTAGCAATATAAGCCAGTGCTTTTGCCCTATAACATTGGCTCCGTTTGGTAATGTTTAAAAGTCAATTTTTTTTTTAAGCTTGTTATCAAAAAGGCTAAGAATTTTTTATTTTTTTATTTTTGTGGCTTTACTTTATCTAAAACTAAGCAAAAAAGTTAATTCTGATTGGCTTTTTAGCTTATTTTAAGCCAAAAAGCCAAAAAAAAACTAAAAAAATTGGTACCAAACGGAGCCATTGTGAAATTTTAAATATTTTATTTCAAGATGTGTACTGTAACTGCAGCAAAAATTTGTCCAATGACAGGATGAACTCATTAAGAATTGCTTCTATTTGAGGGGATAAATATAAGAGGGAAAGTTATCAGTATATTTGCATAAACAGGAAATTTTATTAGTTGAAGATAAAATTCACTTTGTTACCATTTAGAGCTATAAACAGTTTGTTTTCACAAAGAATTTGAATTTTTGGTAGTCAAATTGATGTTTTTGAAATTAAATTCGAATTGATGTTGTTGTTGTTGATTTTGAAATTTGATTGGATAAACACAACAGAGAAAGTTATCTGTATATTTGAATGTACATAAACTTAATATGTTGTAGATAAAATGTGTTACCTTTGAGAACTATAAATAGTAATAATTGCTTGTTTCTGTTCGATCTCACAAATTAAAGAATCTGAATTTTTGGGAGTCGAGTTGACGGTTTTGAAATCGAAATCGAAATGGAATGGATTTGTTTTTTAAAATTAGACGGGATAAATATAAATATAACTGTTATCAGTATATTTGGGATGAAAAGTACATTTTAATCTATTGCAGATAAAATTCAACTTTGTTGCCTTCCGAACTATAACAGTCAAAACTCCTCCGTTTCTGTTCGATATCACAAAAATAATAAAAAAAAATTTAGTCGAATTGATATTTTTGAAATTGAAATCGAATCGAATGTTTTTTATTTTTTGAAGTTGAAGTCGAACCGATATTTTTGCTTCTTTGATTACTGCAATGTAGTGATTTTCGCATATTTGTGAATTGAAAATCCTTCATTCAAAGATTTTCACAGTGATCGTTTCGGAGAGGGAGAGAGAGAACGGGAGAATGGCATTTTCTAAAATTGGAGTTGTTTGTGTTCGCTTTCGGAGGGTATTTTTGTTATTCCATCTCCTTTGCATTCTTGATATTAATTTCAAAAACTCAAGAAGCATAATATTTTTTTAAATCACAATTTTCAAAATGCAAATTTTGAATGCTAAGAGCCCACATCAAATCAATAAATTTAACCAGTTAACGTCATTCTGCCAGTAACACACATGGCCCGATGTGGTGATCGATAATTTAAATGGCTAATTTTAATTGGAATAGAGCCCCACCTAGAAGTGATCATACGGTGCTCCAAGAGTCTGAATACTTTCACGTAAATAAAGATTTATCTTGCTATTATCGTGCAAGATGTTATTGTCTTCAAACTTGACAATATTAATTGATAATATAATTATGCTATTTTTATTTTATGCTCCATTTGTTCAGAGAAAAATATTTTTTTAAAAAATATATTTTCTGTCATTTGATAGCATGAAAAAGAAAAAGTTAACGCCTTAACGGTGTAGACATTAAAAATTTTACATGGATTAATCACCGTCTCGTTGGTCTTTATAAAGAAAAGCCTTCACTTTGACCAAAGTCAAAATAGTCAATTATACTAGAGTAATGGGCCCATTAAATTTTATGGATCCAAGTTCCTTTAGAAAAATGGATCGGCAAAAAAAAAAAAATTAAAGAAGTGGCACCCTTTTTAACCAAATGGTCTAACCAAATGCCGCAGCCCATGTGTAAGGCCCCCATGTGACAAAAAAAATAAATTATATTTC
>CM018894.1:14824333-14826833 GCA_009663005.1 Actinidia chinensis | reverse complement strand
TTTAAATTGCTAATGAATTAAAATTACATAGTTTAATTTGTTATAATTGAAATTATAATAAACTTTGAGATTTTGTACGTAATTTTTCCTTAATAATAATCGATCTAATATATTTGGATAGTGAATAAACCAAATGATTTGAAATTAAGATAAATCGTCCTTTGAATTTAAAGAGCAAAATGAAGAGATTTTAAATAATTTTCTCTTCTCTCTCTCCTCTCCCTCTCCTCTTTTATCTCTATCCAAAATATTGTTGGTTGACATATGTAATTAAAATCTTTTGCAAAAAAAATATATTCAAATGGTGGATTTAAAATACTTAAGTATTTAAAATTTATGCATGTATTTAGATTAATCCATAGAAATTTAAAATATTTTGGTATTTAAAATTTACTTATTTAAACGGAGCCTTGTTGTATATAGCGGGACACACTTATAATAAATTCATTCATCAAAAACAATTCCAACATTTTCAAATCCTACGTAGAGCGAGGAAGAGCTGGGAAGGTATTACCGGTTGTTGCGAGACGGATGAGAAAATCGAGGACGATGATCCCTATGGCGACAGTATCGTCTCAGGACGGGCCATCGTCGGACAAATCTGCAACAAATTAGAGTTTCAAATTAATGTCCATTTTCGAGGCTTGGTTGGACATGTACTGTGGGAGGAGAGAGAGAGGGAAAAAAACAGAAGATTGTAAGGGTGGCTAGCAAAAACTCTCTCCTAGTTCGCTATTTAATTTTGGGACAGTCAAATCGAGATGTGTTTGTCAAAAAGGCATTTTTTATTCATAATCATGACAAAAAGTTTTTTTAGACGAATGGCTTTGGGAAGTCAGTGCTGTTTTTCAAATTGTCCTTAAAGTTTTTTGAGTTTTTTCTTTTTATTAGGGGAAGCAAAAATTTATTTCCTGTACATATATTGTTAGAAATAAATTTTTGGTACAAAGTTGACTTTTTTTCATTTTTTTTTCTCTTCACTATTTTTTCCGTATTAAAAATGCCAAAACAAGTTTAAAATATTTTTCTTCTCCGTCTTTTTATCACTTCATCCTAATCAAAACTAGTTTTTACCAAGTTTTCTTATAATAGTTTTTACAATTTTTCGACACTTCATATCATCCTAATCACATAAGTTTTAGATTTCTTTTAATTAAATGTCCAATAAATTTTCATTCTAGTGAACTTTTATCTAATTAGATAAATTTTTTTTATATTTTCGAACTCCTCACATCATTAAGAACAAATCGAAATAATATAAAATTTTGATTAAAGTTTGAACAAACTTAAGATCAAAAATATTATTACTGTAATTCGAGAAAATCTAACGTTATTGAATGGGAAACGATAACAAATAATAATAATAATTAACACAATCGACAAGTATTTAACTAGCTCGGTTTCTTTCTTTTGCTTTTTTAGTGCATGTCGCAATCGTATCGAAACTAAAAGATCAAGAGTAGGCCGGGGGAAACATAATCGAAGAAACTTTTTGGTTTGGTTTCGATGCCCACCGCAAAAAACTTTAAGAATGTAGTTAATTCGAAGTGGCTTTTTGCTCATCTCGGTTAAATTCTAGTGTCCCGTAATTCGGTCCAACCGAAGGTTCTGGCTCCGTAATTTCGGTCCATCCGAATAAGTCGAGAAGATTGCATCATTATAATCTAGTCAACAAGATCTTCCGTTGGCCCCACATATAAAGTTCATTTTTTATATATGCTTTTATGTAAATTTGCGCGCATACTCTCCTGATAGCGCATTTCCGTTATCCTGTCCCCTATACTTTTACCCTTATATCCCTCCTCCATAAATGTTTTTCCACCCTTTCTCTCCCTAGCCAAATTATTATTTTTTTGTTGTTTTAGTTGCGTTTCTTTTTTCCAGTTATCCCGTTTTTTTAAGCTGCGTTTCCTTTTTTTCAGTTAACCCCTTTTTTTTATGTAATTTTGTTTTTTTTATTTTATTACTTTTATTTATTTTTTAATCATTTTAAATTATCCTAATTTAACAAAAAAATTACTAAAGATAAAAACGATTATTTACTTGATAATGAACTTATTTTTTTTTATTTTTTTTAAATAAACCCAACACCCCTCTCTTTAATACTTCTATCACACTTTATTTCCAGTCACTCTTCAGCACACATTCCTCTCGTCGCTTGAAGATATGACCCTTGGGGAAGCTTGAAGATAATGAAACTGGGAAAGGTTGGGCCAGAACTGGTTTGGTGAGGATGATAGAGAATCCGGCATTTTTTTATGTATCATGACATATTTGCCAGCTAATAGTTGTGTTTTGTTTTTTTGTGTTTTAACTCTCAAATCTAACTAAAAAAAATACATTTAATCAAAAAAATTTAAAAATTATTAAAAAAGAAACAAACCTACTAAAAAAATAAACTAAAAAAAACTAATGAAAAAAAAACTGAAACAATACACAAACTGAAAAAGTAAAAAAAACTAGAGAGAGCAGTGGATGGGGGTAATATGTTAAAAAATAA
>CM018894.1:14811833-14819333 GCA_009663005.1 Actinidia chinensis | reverse complement strand
AAACTGCTCTTCAAGTAACCCCACTTGTTTTCAATCTAATACTAAATCGGTGCGGCATTTCCGGCCCTCAATTAGAAGACCAACTTGAAGCTGCACATAACTTCAGTTATCAATGGTCACACTTTTGTGAAAATGTCTGTAGGATTCTTACTTGTGTGGATTTATCCAGGCTTATCAATCCTTCATCTAGGAGTGATCGTAATGATGAAGTGATATCTGATTGTCGGTGTTTCGCTTTTTGGGAAGTACTGTTGACACTTCTTTGCCAAAATGAATTGCACTTTGAATTCGCTGTAAATAGTGCAATGCGTATGCTCTTGCCCAACTCTCTCTAAAACTCTGCAACCATACCATCTCTTGCAAGCTTACCCCCCCCCCCCCCCCCCCCACCCCGCCCCCCCCGTAGCGCCACATACTCTGACTTTTGTGGTAGGAAAGAAAAGAGGCAAAAATTCTTTTGCAATCTCGAACCCAACTGACCGCTTGCGCTGCCTAATGTGAACACATAGCGATAGTGCTCTTTCGCCATCCACTCTCCTAGCCATGTCAGAATCGACCATATCTTGTAGACGATCTCCGACGCCCTCAATCCACCATCAACCCCACAAGCCCCACCTTCCTGCACAACCACATGGGTACCCTTGTAAGATACCTCACAAACCACTTTATCAGCTTCTCAAGTGCTCCTTTCCAGGCATCACTCATGAATCGGTCACCATCTCAAACACAGGCCCCTCCCCTGAGCCTATCTGGCTCGTACAGAACAAGCACCCATAAACAATAAGGCTACCAACAGCTGACGAGTATGTACCCATTTGCCACCACTCTACTCACCTCCTGCCAACCGGTGTAGTTGGATTTTGATTCTTTTTAAAAGTCTAAGATGACTTCCCAAGGGGGGTGCTGACTGGTTTTGCTTTAGCATGCTAAATCTTTCAGACACTTGTCGAGATATAGTGGCTTGTGATAGGTTCAAATTTCTGTTGGCTCGTTGTCTCTGTAATCAGCATACCAGATCATCTTCGCAGAACCCAAGTCCTTCATGAGAATTCTCCTGGGATAAACTCTCCTTCAGTTTGTTAATGCTCCATCATGCTTGATCTTGCCAATAAGCATGTCATCCACATATAATAGGAGATAATATCTGATGTTGGAAACTTCCTTGAAATAGAACAAGGTCAGATGGCATCTTGGGTAACCATTGTCAGAAATGAATTATCAAACTTGATGTACCACTATCTGGGTGCTTGTTTCAAAACTACAAGCTCTTCTTAAGCTATGCACACCCATATTTCTCTTGCCCTTTCTTCATAAACCCTCTGGTTGTTTCTCATTATAGATGTCTTCATCTAGATCCCCATGAAGAAAGGCGTTTTTAAATCTAGCTGCTCTAGGCATGAATCCCCCCCCCATCGCCACAGACCTCTAGATTGTGAATAGTTTTAACTTCATAACAGAGAGAAGAGTTCTGTAAAATCTCACATGCCTTTTGTGAAAACCCTTTTGCAACCCATATAGCTTGTACCTCTCGACCCATCATGCTTTCTTTCCAATCTGTAACCCACTTGTATGCAGGGAGTCTTTTACCCTGAGGCAAAAATCAACCAAATCCCAGTTTGGTTAGTGTGAGGAGTCCATCTCATCTCCATGCTTGCTCCCACTTCACCTGTTGCCTCGGCCCAGTCATGCTTCCTCGAAACATTCTGGTTCCAACCATTGTCTGTAAGTAGCAAGAGTAACTGTAGAGATGACATGTAACGAGCTGGTGTTTGATTCTGAGTAGTCTGGTAGAATCTTCTAATCACAGGAAATCAGGGGGAGGACTGAGTTTCAACGGTAGGTTTTGATCTCAGGCATCAATTACATCGTTTTTAGAACAATCTCCTCAAGTTCTTGCAAAACTCTTATTTTGGCTCTTCTGTCCCGCTCATTATAATGTCCTTTGTACATGGCATTTCTCATGAACAACACATCTTCTACTCCTTATGACTTTCAGTTTTCGATGTCCCAAAACGATATAGCCAAGTCATTATCCCATAATAATGAAGATGCCACTTCTGGATTTTGGATGCAAGCTTGGACCTGTTTTCTGCTCAATATGAACATATGGAAACAAAACAATCTTTTGGTGAGATACGTTTACCTCCTTTCCTGTCCAAAACTTCTTGAGCCAACCCACATTTCAAATAACGAGGGTCCGAGTAGTTAATTAAGTATGCAGCATGCTCAAGCATCTGGCACAAAATTGTTTTTGGCAAAACCATCATGTATTCTCATATACCGTGCACGCTCTGTGATAGTTAGTTCATGCGCTATGGCAACCCCATTATGTTGTGGGATTCCGTTTTAGGGAACCGTATTCTGTCCTGATTCCATTCATAGCGCAGAGTACCTTTCGAACTCAATTCACGTTGCAATACTCTGCCACCATTGTCGACTTCAAGCACTTAAACTGTTAGACCGTCTTTCTCCCCCTCCCCCCCCCTTCTCCAAGTAGTAGCTTTCCATTTCTTAACACATCAAATACATCTGATTTGTTTCAAGAAATACTACCCATAGCTTTCTACTAGGCTTCATCAATGAAGTGACCAAAGTAAACAAGGATTACCAAAGGAACTTACTTTGCTAGTCCTTCACATCGGTTGGGGTGTATTGTTTGTGAACAAGCTCCAACCGTTTCGGCTTATGGCTCGTGAAGTTCGTTGGCAGCTAACTTTCTTTTGCTTTTCATAGACACAATCCTCCAAAATTCCATATCTAAACTACTTTAGGTCCTGGCAATTTTTATCGTGATCATGGCCTTCATGCTTTTCTCATCATGTGTCCCAGCCTCATGGTGCCATGTAGTTTTGTAGTTGCATCTCCAATTTGGTGTCGGAGAAGCAGCTGCAAAGTACCGTGTTTGTCCTAGACGTAACATAAAGGGTCCTTGTTTCTTCCCAGTGCCATCACCATAGCACCTTTCGTCACCTTCCATGAATCGTCAGTAAAAATAGTCTTGCATCCCGATGTTGCCAAGGTGCCCACAGGAAATCATACGAAATCATATTCTTTGCAAATTGGGCACGTGTCTCACATCTTTTAAGGTAGCGTCGTCCCATTGTGTCAAGCTAATCTACACTTATCCCTTCCCAATATGGAACAAGGTTCATCATCTCCGAGATTTATACTTTCCACGAAGACACCCTTCACATAATTGTGGAGAATCTCTTTCTGGTAGGTGGCGTGAAATGACGCGCCCGAGTCTACTATTCCATACATCATCGTGTTGTAGCTACTGATATAACTAAAGCTTCCAAATTCCATTTATCAGCGACGTTAACAGAGTTGTTACATATTTGATCATCGGGAATGCTTCTTTGGGGGCTTTGGCAGTGTTTTGCGAAATGGCCCCTTCTTCCCACAATTGTAGATTCGGCGTCCTTCTCTCGTGGCCCTTTGGATTCCCCATCTTGATTTTTGAGCGACCTTTGTTGCTTCCTCGATTGGCTGATCTCTCTAGTTCTGTACTCAAAGCACTTCCTGACGTCTCTGGAGTCCTGCTGGTTTTCGCGCAATTCTTCGCTGAGAATTATGCCCACCACGTCGTCTTACTTTGCGTTACTCGAACCGGGGACTGCTGACCGCCTGACCAGACATCCCAATGTATGGCAATCCAATAGGATAACAAGCTCTCACTTCGTCGTCAAAGTTAATAATATCCACGGACTCCAATTGACGTGTACTGTGTTGATGAAAGTATTCAAGTGGTCAAGCCACCACGTCCATCATTCGCCATCTTATGTGAAAGAGTATTTTCATCAAATACACTTTATTGATGCGGAGGTTTCTCAACATCTTGGATAAGAAACATCAACCTGATGTCGTTTTCTCCTTAGATATATGGACTGGCTAAAGACGGAGGATATAGAGTCAAACTGGATCGTACCTAGAGTTTTCTGATCTAGAACCGTTCAGTCTGCTCTTTCATGTCTTCTGGTTCTTTCCTTCAAGAGGTTGATAGAGCTCTGTTGATAAAGATAACTCCTCCTTTCCCTGATATTCCCCATCAATCTGCATCTTCCAAAAACTAAAGGTCTCTGTCCGTTGAACTTTTGATTTTGTCTAACCTCTAAGCCATTGTTTGTTGCGTTATAATCTTCCGGAAATAAATCTGATACCCAGTTGTGGATAAAAACACACCAATGAGTTTATTTTCCCCTAACGGACTCGGGAATGATAACACGCCACACAAACACGCAAGTAAGAAGAAAGAAGAAAACAAACAATAAAAGGGACACCCAAAGATTGTACGGGGGTTCGGCCAATTACGCCTACGTCCACGGCCACACCGAGTAAGCAATCACTAAAAAAAATTTAGGATTACCAATCTATCTCTCCAATCTTTATATCTTCTTTTGGCCTTAGCTATTCTACACAGCTCTTGCCACACATCTCCAATATTCTCAAGCACTTATCGCACTTTATATAAGTAAACAAAGGGAAAAGTCAAAGTGCAGCAACTTATAGACTTTATGCGCAGCAATCAAAAGTCTTAATTGAGCAAATTAGGACTTTGTATGCAGCCAACAACCACAAGTTTAAAATGAGACTTTGAGGGACACAGCACTATGTAGACTCTTGAGGCAGCAATGCAAGAATTTGGGTGAAAGAAGCAACCATCATGTTAGACTAACAAAAAACCTATATTGAGACTAACAAAATGTAAGCTTCTAGGACAAATTGTCAGATCCACCTAACACAATGCAGAGAGGGAAAACAACCCTAGAGAAGGTGTAGAGAGAGAAGAGATGACATGGCTTGTGGCGGCATGTGGGTGGAGACAATAATGACGGACACTAAGTCCTGCTGCTAGACATGGAATGACCTTGTTTTGCTTTCATTTTAAATTCTAGGGCTTTAAATAACTGATGTGGGTCTCTTTTACGTGCAAGGAGCTTTTCTTTGTTTCTCATCCGTAACCACAGTCTCAACCACTAGGAAAATGGAGAGCTCGGAATGGTTTACAAGTATGTCACCAAACTCTCTGTTGAATGTCCCCATGTCTTTTTGCAGCCGAAATTTCAAAAGTAAACTTACTATACACACCGATTACATTATTTTTGTCACTCATATGTAGTATTCCAAAATTTCAGCATTAATTGTACTTTATTTTATCGTTTTTAATCATCATACGCGAGCGTGTTCATTGATTTTCTCATATTCGTCGTTTTATTTACTTTGTGGTTAAGGAAATTCTAGCGTTCGCAAAATTTAAGGTGTTTATTTAAATAGAAAGCGAATAATTTTCAATTTTCAAGCATCTCTAACTTTCCAAAATTTCAGTCTTTTACATTCTTTTATGCCTGCTCATTAACTTTTTCGTATTCGTCATTTTATTTACTTTACTAGTAATTGCCCGTACCCATGGGCACTACGCAAAAAAAATAAAAATCTCTTTTCATTAATTTTGATGATTCTACATCGCAAAATAAAAAAAATAAAAACTAATACCAAATAAAGGTAGCTCGTTAGTAACTTTCTCAAAAAACTAAATAATCTAATCAAGAGAACTGTTTTTCCCCGTGAACCCCCCCACCCCCCGATGTACCATTTTTGTAACTTTGAACTTTACTCTCATTTGTTCTCAAATTACAATTTGTATTCAACCTTGTTATCTTTTTTAAAATACCTCTTTATATTTTGTTAATACCCCTTGATTTCTGTTTTTTTCTTTTTATTTTTCACTCCGCATTTTATATAAAAAAATTATGATAAATTTTATAACCCTTTATTTTTTTTCTTTTGAATACTCCTTGATTCTTATTTTTTTCTTTTTACTTTACTTTTAAATTTTTATATAAAAAATTATGATAAAATTTATAACTTTTTTACTCCCACCTTATATTTTTATAAAATAAAAAAAAATAGGATCAACATTTGTATATTTTTTAAAATTTCGATGGGTTGATAGTTATGTATTATGTGTTATTTGATATTATTCTGAAAATTAATATTATAAGTATTTTTAGTAGGTTTGATTATTATAAAAATACAAAGGAATAATAACTTTTAACGTGGCAATACAAGTAGGAAAATTCACATTACATTAAAAACATAAGTTCTAATCAATGAATGTCGCCTCAAAAAAAAAATCTAGCATGTGTGTATAATATTTTTATATCAAATTTAGCAATGAATGAAAAGTACAAAAAAATAAATAAATAAAAGGGGGTTATTAAAAAAAGGACTCAATAACAAATAAATATAACTATATCAACTCACCGATTAAAAAAAATTTAAAAAATTTTAATTCATATTTTTTCTTTATGAAAAACACAAGGTGAGAGTAAAAAGAAATTATAAATTTTATCATTAATTTTTTTATATAAAAATTCAGAAGTAAAAATAAAAAAAAATAAAAAATCAAGGGGTATAAAAAGAGAAAGAAAGAAATAAAGGGGTTATAAAATGTTATATAAACAAAAATTATATAAAATTTAAAAGTGATGAAAGTAAAAAAAAAAGAATAAATGAGTAGTAAAAAAAGTATCAAAATGTTTTTGAATGTGAAAGTGAGGGCGGGAGAGAGAATGGGGGGAGCGTTATGATGGAGAGGAGAAAAAATAAAAGTGATAGAAGGAAAGAGAGTGGAAGTTGATTATTTTTAAGGCGGGAAGAAAAAATAATTTGAGATGAAATCTGAGTCGTTGGATCAATTCAAATTGATTTCAGCCGTAGATAGCGAGGAGATAGATTTTGGATTCAAACGAGTGTGATTTGTATTATAGATGGGTAAGGGAAATTACACTATCAGCAGAATTTAAGGTGGCCAATGTTGAAGAAGAAGCCTATGGTACACCAATTTGTATAAACCATACATAAGTTTTGCATTTTTATGATAATAACCCACAACAATTCGTGATAAACACTATATACTTTCATAAGTAGCCAACGCCACTCACTTTTGTAATTAGTCACAATAATATGTAATTATCTATAATAATACATAACCAATACTATTAATACATGCATTCGCAACTAGCCAAAATAATTCATAACTAATACCACACACTTTCATAACTAACCATAATAATTCGTAACTAACTAACAGTACCACACTTTCATAACTAGTTAGCCAAAATAATTCATAATTTTTATTGGAAAAATGTATGAGATGAATGTATGATGCATACAAATTGACTAATACTATTTAGTGTAGCTTTCTCTGCATTTTGTGATATTGACTTGATATTGTCGTTAAGAGGGGAGTTAAGTACTACACAAATTATAACAATACTACTGATCGAATTTTATTTTCCCACATAAATTATAAATACAATTATTAATGGTAAATATTCTCATCATTTTTTGTAGTTTATTACTCCCTCCGTCCCATATTAAAGTTTCTTTTTGGGCAATCTAACTTTTATTACTTTTCAATTTTGTATGTGTAATCATAATAACAAAAAATTATTTGACGAGAAATTACAGAAATTTCCATTTTTACTAAGATAATGT
>CM018894.1:14781833-14784333 GCA_009663005.1 Actinidia chinensis | reverse complement strand
ATGCTTTTTCTTTTTAACCTAATAATCCTTGGTAAGAATATCATATATTGGTATAAAATTACCAAATCTATACTACCCTATCTCTCTTATATTCCTTTAATTGAATGATAGATAAAATAAAACCGTGGCATTCATCTTGAATTGAAACATCTAGAGGTTCGCTTCACTTTGCTAATTTTCTCTTTGTAAGATTTGAAAGATTTTTTGTCATCTTTTGTGGTTGATTTTGATTCTTCTTGGTCTTGTTTACTTCATTTTCTTTGATTCTTCTTGGTCTTGTTTACTTCATTTTCATTCATTTTTAGTGCTTTTCTTGGAATTGAGATGAGACTCGGCTCTTGGGAAAAATTAGGTTAAGGGAGAAAGTGATGGCTGACAGCCATCTCCCAACAATAGAAGGATAAATTACACTTTGCATCTTTATATTTTTTACCTATATTTTACTTTACACATTTTACATCTAATTAGTGTTAGTTAGCTCGTTACTTACACTTTCGGTTAAGTTTTACTGTGGTCATTTCATCTACTCTCTGCTCAATTAAGGGTCACAATTCACGGGGCCTCCTTATGCCACTTAATTGAACAACACATGGGTGAAAGTTTTACATTGACACTTAAACTAAAGTGTCAGCAGTTGACGGGCACAATTAGAAGTGAATAGTGCAAAACGAGATTTTAGCAAAAGTACACATATGCAAATATACAAAAAAAGAAAAAAAAGTAAGAAAAAGGTGTAAAAGTTGACCTAAACTAAAAAGTTATTTTACACTATTTAAATAATGAAAGTCCTATTAACGCTTCACTTTTCTGAAATTGGGAGAAAACATCTCAAGCCTTACACACATAATAAAAACAAGAAAAAAAAATCCCTAAAAAAATGAAAAAAATAAAAACAATGAATGTTTCTATTTTAAAAAAAATTTTATTAAAAAAAGTTTTGTAAAATTGATTCTAAAAACTGAATTAGGCCAATTTGGGCTATTGTTTTTTTTTTAGTGAATTTTTTTGGCTGGTTTATCAAAATTTTAGGAGTATACTTTTTCGGTTCCTATTGACGAGAGGAGTCCAAAAATATTAAAAAAAATTATCTAATTTGAAAAAAAGTTCTTTAAAGAAAAAAACTAATTATTTTAAATATTTTTTGTGTAAAAATATTTTTTTTATCATTTTTAGTGAATTCTTTATAATTAGATTAAAAATTTTATATTTTCGGATTCCTGTAAAACGGAAAAAATATAAAATTTTGATTAAATGGCAAAACAAATTTACTAAAAATAAAAAATTTAAATTTGATGACTCTCTCTAGAAGGTCTGCGTGGCGTAGTTGACGCAAGGTTCTTGGAAAACACGGTAAGAAAACAAGCACCATTTCATAAACAAACAAATAAACCCAACGAAATCATAGCTTTTGACCTCTCGAACAGTTGAGAATAAGCTTCTCGGCAGGTCGACGATATGTGCTGAGGTCTTACTCGAGGCCCACACAGTTTAGCCGTTTTATTTCTTATGCTTCTTTGCGTATATCATTAATTAAAAAAATTGAATGACGTAATAATCTTAATTACATGATTTTATTATTTTAAACTTGTTTTTTCTTGGTTAATTTTTTTTATCTTTAGTAAACTTTTTTTTATAACTTGGGATCTGCCCCAAGGACTAACTAATTCGGAAGATAGTCTCACCGTCCACTCGCACTGCCCAATTAACATTATTGCAAGTCCGTTATTATAAATTAATTCAAGTTTTTAAACTCAGGGGATTATGAGAAAAAGTAGAAGTTTTTTTCGAACATGAGATTTTGAAAAAGATCAGGCCTCCAAGTTCCGGGCCAATTAGTGAGAGTTAACTTTTTTTCCCATTTGATTAAAATTCTACACCTTTTAGGTTTCTCTTGACGATAATGATTTGAAAATATAAAAATTTTGTTCAAAATTGTCAAAAGAAAAATAGTAAAAGACAAAAAAAATCTATTTTTAAGTGTGTGTTTTAAATTTGAATAATTTTTTAAAATTTTAGAATAAAAAAATATAAGACTTTAATAAAATAATAAAAAATTCACTAATAGTTTAAAGAGGTCAAAAAAAATTAGCCCAAACTGAGAATACTCGTCTCCAATAGTGGACTAAAGAGAATTTACCATACACATGTAAGCATTTGGTTCTCCAACTTTAACCTGATTTTTGAATTTATTTTTGCTTCGATGTATTGTCATGTAATTCTTAATAATTTTTTTAAACTATTTATCAAAACATTTACTTATTCAATTCGTTGCGACTAGAAAAAACCAAAAAAATAAAAAAAATTGAAAAAAAATTACTTACTGAAGAGAAAATCAGAACATGTTGTTGCCTTAATTTTTTGTATTTATTAAAAATTTTAATTTATTATTTATAAGTTTTCTACTTAGGTGTTGTTTGATAAACCTGAATGCTGAAAACTAATAATTAAAAAATAAATACTGAATTCTGAATGTTTTAAGTTAAAAATTATTTCATAAAAA